>CM049584.1:2625245-2847745 GCA_027123335.1 Amphiprion clarkii
TCGTTTCATTTGCATAAAGTAAACTTGACTTCTACTTGATGCGAATTTGATGTGACATGCGGAGGTCCGACGTATCGCAAAACTTTTGTCAAATGTCTAAACTAGCCGTTGGTGAAATGAGAAAGTTTGCGCCCGAGCCGCCACGTTGGTCCGGCTTGAAATCCAGGAGCAGACAGCTACCACGTCGATGCGTTTGTCCAATCAGGGGCAGGCAGGATAGTTGGAGAAGAAGGTCAGCAGGAGTTGAACACCAGCTACTGGCCTCAAGTACACGCCCACCAAGCGGGTGATTTTCAGATGCGGCGCGTTGACGTGGGAAAAACACATCCAGTGGACACTTACCTTTAGATTGCATTCTGATGCCCCCTGGTGGTCACAATCCTATAAAATTATCCAACCCTTCTAATCACCAAAACACCAGACATTAAATGAAAAATACTTTTAGAAAAACGCAGCTGGGGGAAGCCCAACAGAAGACTGCAATGTGAGTCTGAGAGTTTCGGTATCACTCAGATTAAAACTGTCCAGCACGGCCTCAAGCCGTATACTGGAGGTTTGTGTAGTTGTGATGGCATTGTGTAATCACCAGCTTCTGTTGGTGTATTAGAAGAATGAAATCCTAGTGGTCTGAATAACATGAATATAAATATTTATAGACTGTGTCCTCTTGTTAGGTTGCCATGCTGGACAGCGCTAAAGTAGTGTTGACATTCAGTTGCAATTGACATTTCTAATTGAGTGACATTCATAAAGATTAAATCATCACAGACGTCTGTATTTATATTGTGAGTATGATAGGACTTGGAATCCCTGCGCTTTGCAAACATGAGCTGGTTTATGTAACAGGGAGGGTGACTCATCACAAGACAGAGAAGAAGATGAAATTTACTAATTACCCAGAAAGTCCAGAGAAGCTTTGATTTGCTGAGAGAAAAACATCACAGAAAATATCCTTTCAAATTTGATGTATTTTTTTTACTGTTTAAATAAAACTGAAATGATGGCTCTTTGTATCTTTTATGTAATGAAAAGGTTTTCTCGCTGTTTTTTGTTTATCAGAGTGAAAGAAAACCTGCTTCATTGTCTTTGCTCGGCCCAGTTTCTATTTCTATTTTCTGGATGAAGTCTTCAAAAACACACAGTTATCACAGCGCTCAGATTCTTACAGATAATAGGCACTCACAAACAATAACTCAGAATGAAAGGAACATAAAGCAAGCTTAAAGTGAAAAGTATGAAGCTGTCAAGTGAAGTTTTCAGTCTGATGTGAACTTTAAATCCTCAGCAACTCCTAAAATCAGACAAAAAAAATCATTTCAGATTCATGTCTGAAGATTCATGTCTGAATTAGCACTCATTTTTCCTTAATGGTTTCAGTGGCTCGTCTTACTTTATCAGACCGAGTAACGTTTCCGTATGGGAGCTTTTTTCCCTATTTTAACACAAATTTTAATCTAAAGAGATCACACAGAATGCAAAAGACACCATTTGCACAAAACAATCGCAAAGCCTTGTATGTTGAGTTTTGCCTCCTGTGATTTCACAGTGTGAATTGAAAAGTCCATAAAAGTCCTGAAGTTCAGTTTGTTGCTTCCTGCTCCGTCAGTGTCTTTCCTCTGAGTTTATTGAATACCTGCAGCACAAGTGTCTCCAGTCTGAGACATTTTCAAACATTCACGCATGTGGAACAACAGAAGTCGCTTCATTAACTGGCCTCTTTATACATTTTGCCTGACATGGAGACAGGATTGCTCAAGCTCTAATGATAGATAATGGCATGTATTATTAATTACCTCAGACAGGCGAACTGTCACATACAGAGTTGAAAAGCTACGTTACATTATACACTCACGCGTCACTTTATTAGGTACACCTGTCAATCACATGGCAGCAATGCATTTAGGCATTTAGACGTGGTCAAGAGAACAGCATCAGAATGGGGAAGAAAGGGGATTAAAGTAACTTTGAACATGATGTGGTCGTTGGTGCCAGACGGGCACAGAAACTGCTGATCTACTGGGATTTTCACACACAATCATCTCCAGGGTTTACAGAGAATGATCCGAAAAAGAGAAAATCTCCAGTGAGCAGCAGTCGTGTGAATAGAAATGCCTTGTTGGAGAGGTCAGAGGAGAATGAGTAGACTGGTTGGAGATGATAGAAAGGCAACAGTAATTCAAATAACCACTCATTACAACTGAGGAATGCAGAATAGCACCTCTGAACACACAACACATCCAAGCTTGAAGAAGATGGACTACAGCAGCAGTAGACCACACCAGGTGTATGAACAGATAACTGAAGCCACAATTCACACAGGCTCACCAAAACTGGACAATAGAAGATCGGAGAAACGCCACCCGGTCTGATGCTTATCCTTTTCACATGCAACACTCAGATGGTCAGAATGTGGCGTAAAAGACTTGAAAGCATGGATCCATCCGGCCTCGTATCAACGTTTCAGGCTGGTGGTGGTGTAATGGTGTGGGGGATGTTTTCTTGGCACACTTTGGGCCCCTTAGTACCAACTGAGCATCATTTAAATGCCACAGCCTACCTGGGTATTGCTGCTAACCATGTCCATCCCTTTATGACTATAGTGGATCCATCTTCTAAAGGCTACTTCCAGCAGGATAATGCTCCATGTCACAAAGCTCAGATCATCTCAAACTGGTTTCTTGAACATGACAATGAGTTCTCTGTACTCCAATGGCCTCCACAGTCACCAGATCTCCATCCAATAGAACCTTTGGGATGTGGTGGAACGGGATGTCGGCATCATGGATGTGGAGCCGACAAATCTGCAGCAACTGCGTGATGCTATCATGTCAATATGGATCAAAATCTCAGAGGAATGTTTCCAACACCTTGTTCAAGCATGCCATCAAGAATTAAGGCAGATCTGAAGGCAAAAGGAGGTCCACCCTTTTACTAGCAAGGTGTACCTAATAAAGTGGCCACTGAGTGTATAACAGCTATTCTCAGGTTCTTTACGGCTGTTGCATGTTTTTACTGTGTATAATTTTTATATGTATATATACATATACATAACATGGAGAATCTACTGCATGTATCTCTGATTTGAACACCAGAGCTAAGTGCTAATTCAGGTGTTTGTATTGTTGCCATTTCAGCAGATTGGAAGCATTGACTTAGTTAAAAATGTTTAAATGAGTCCCAGACATATAGGCACAATGCTCATCAAAAAATATGCCTTTGACATAATAATTTGACGTTGCATTCCATTTATTGTCAGCTACTTAGCAAAAAAAAAAAAAAAAAACCTGAAAAATCTTGTTTGCAAATAAAAGGGGTTTGCATTTATTCAATCTGACACAATGACAGTCCTTTTCAGTCTCTTTGTGATTAAGCTTGACTTGTATTTTCTATGCAATCCAATTAAACATTTTCACTCTCTTGTTTGTGGACAGGCTACTGCTGCAAACAGCAGTCTGTGGGTTAAATGCTTCAGAGGCTCGGGCCGTTCTTCGAAGTTTCAAGTTGATTGCTATCCCCAGAAGACACCATGTCACCATCTCAGCTTCCTCATTTCCGCTCAGACTCTCTTCCTTCCCCTCTCCCCTATAGGCACCACAGCCCTCCCCCATCTTCTGCTGCTAGAGTCAGTCTTAGCTCCTCGCCTCACCACACCTCAGTCCTAATTTCTAGCAACATACTGAGTCCTGTGAGCCATTGGTCTGCTGCTCTCCTCTGAACCTCTTGTCTCTCAGCTCCTTGATGGCCAGTCCACATCCCAGCACCGGCCCCCCTTTTTTCTCCTTGGAAAATTTGGCTGCCAGTGTTCACTCTACTTTCTTCTTTGACCTCCTGCCGGGCCTGTCCACTCATTATATGATCCCCTCCCCACTTTCCTTATCATCTTTGCCTCTGCTCCCCTGATATATTCTCTCCTGTGTCTCTCCAGGCCGCTTTCTCAATGGCAGCTACTGCTCGTTTGAAGATGGAGAGTGCAGTTGGCAGTCAATAACAAGCCGTGGTCTCTCCTGGAGAAGACTTCAGTCACCAGCTAAGGCAACCAGGCAGAGCTGCCCGTCATCAGGTAGCTCACACACGTCTTTCATGGTATCATGAGCACAGTTCTGATCAAGTGATGAAGTGACTCATTTGCAGGCTCTCTTAAGTGCGCAGAACGATAAGGCCTCATTAAAATGCACTTCAAAGGGAAACATTTTACAGTAAAGCAGGACTGAGGCATTTTAAACTTGAACATAACATGAACTCAGTCTTGAAACTCAAGAGTTTGAGAGTGTGGAAAGATAAGCAGAACGTCTGATGCGCTGGACGCTTGTTATGTTGTCATGTTCAGGAGTCAGTGCTACAAACAGACTCCCACTGGGTGCTAAAGCCCTGACATGTAAACTCTCAGTCTGCAGTTCATCATGAGTGCAGCGACTCCAGTGTGTCTCTTCATTAGATTTTATAATCAGGGTTTCTGAGGCTTGTTTTTCTTCTCAGCTATTTACAGAAATCTCAGAGGTGGTGTGTGGAAACTATAAATGGAGCGTTGTAATTTTATATTTGGTAATTTTATTTGTGTTCTTTCATCAGCATACTACTGTGACAGTAGCCTGAAATGAAGGATAACTGATGCAAACTGCACTGTTTGAGGAAAAGGAGAGACAACTTAATAAAGCTGTTGTTACGGAACATCATATATATATTATATAGCTTTTCATACAGTTTTGTTTGCTTAATCTATAATTACGAATCACTGTTTTTCCTCATGTGTGTGATTAATATCTGTGCGTGTTTGTTAAAGGTGCTACATTCACGGTGGAGGGAGGCCAGGCTAAAGGTCAGCGTGGATCAGCGATACTGAGGAGTCCTCTGTTCGCTCCTCCTCTCAGAAACTCCCCCTGCACAGTGAGCCCCTCACCACTTATTTCATTCTACTGTCTGTTAATCTTTCCATTTCCACACCGCACATTTACAGTTTACAATAAAAACAAGTGCCAGATTTACCGCTCGCCGTTTGATGGAAATTTAGCAACAAAGTGTCTGCAATTTCACACAAAATTGAATTCGGAGATGATGACAATGGAGTTTTTCAACTGGAATGACAATCGCTGCACCAGACTCTAACATCCTCAGCTATAAGCCAATCCGAGAACTTGATTGAAAACTGTCTTTATTCTTCCCAATTTAAGGTCAAAATTGCAATTTAAAACAATACAACTTAAGGTACACATTATGCCGCTTGAGTAGCTCACAGTTCAAACCGTCAGTGGCTTTACAGATTCATGCTGTTCTTGTTTTGCAGTCACACTTCTAATGGTATCCTGTTTAAAATCTGTTACAGAATGAATATTGAACTGAAGCTTGAATTTAAAAAATATATAACAGTTTAAATAGCAATATCTGTCAGAAAAAAAATGCTAATATTTTTCTGTAGTTTCACAAAAGGAAATGCTATGAGGCTGAGGAAATAACCAGTGATTTTTAAAGGCTGTCTATCTAATGCTAGTTTGACTGGAGTCGTTGACGTGTGAACTAAATACAGAACAGGACAGGCCTGCTGTCATTCTCAGCTCTGATAGGCTTCCATGCAGTCCATGTTCCAGTCCTGAACAGGCATTTTTCAAATCTACAAATCTACATAATGTCGTTGTTATCTAAAGACATGCTGCGTGCCTTTAAGAATAATACATGGTCAGAACTGTACAAGTATTGTAAATTAGTTTTCCAGACACGTTAAGGTTTGCAGCAGTATTTCAGTGCAACTCTCTTCCAGCTAAAACCAAGAACACACAACTTTAAAATGCAGATAAACTGGACAGTGGCTGTTTTGGGGGCAGATTTTTTTTGTGAAGGGTCAACTAGAAACACATACAGAGACTCAGAAAGTTTCTATGTTTACTGTTACACTGATAGTCCTGTAGTTTGCCATAGTCACACTTACTGTAATCAGAGTGCTTCTGTGATTAAACATTTACACTTATTGCACTTATAGCAGCTGATGTTACAGACTGCAAGATCAGTGTTCTGTGTGTTGACATTCAGAGTAATGCAATTAAAAAGAAATAGGTGTAAAAATACATGAATAGACTTTGCATATAAGGTCCCTTAGCTGCATTCTTCAGCTATGTTTTTAAGGCTACTTCTTCAGTTGGAAACTTTTAATAATTTGGTATGTTAATGTCTTTCAGAAACAGCTCAAAAAACAAACAGTAATGTGCTTTGACAGTGACTTAGCAGTGAGCCATCAGCATGTCCTCAGAGATCCTAACAGACAGTCAGGATGACCTCGTCAATCACAGGTGGTGTCTCCTGACCTGGTTATGAAAATATCAAACGTTATGCATTATTAAGACCGTGATGCTCAGAGAGCAGGTCGCCAGGTGAGCAGGTTGTGTGCTTGACGTCTTGATTGATGCGGTTATATCTGGGATTCGAAGTTGTGTTATTTGAATGTTGCTCAGCCTCGTGATCTTTGACCCTCTGCCTGTTTACTCTGCACATTTCAAGTGGAGGCAAGGAGTAATCGGAGGTAAGGGAAGTTGGGACAGAAGGGATGAGTAGAAGCTGATGCAACGGTAAAGAGGTCAGAAAACAAGATAATAGAACATACATCCATCCATTATCTACACACCGCTTAATCCTCATTAGGGTCGCGGGGGGGGCTGGAGTCTATCCCAGCTGGACACCTGGACAGGTACCAGTCTATAGCCGCTTTTCTACTAGCACCTACTCAGCTCAACTTGGCTTGACTCGGCCCGACTCTACTCGATTCGACTCTGTATAGGTTGTTTTACATTACAACTGAGTACCACCTCATCGTGGGCGGAGTCATCGTTGCACGGCGGCCTGGAAGTCCCTAGCATCATCAGTGTTCGGCACAAACCCAACACAACAATGGAGGACATCGAGGTGATGGTATACCTGCTGTCCAGTCTATGGCTTTTTGTCAGATTCAAAGTAAAAGAAGAGAGTCAGAGAAAGCACCGTCGCTGTTGCCAGTTTTTTTGGTTTTTTTATTTAATGGTGGGTTTGGTTTTTGTGAAGGAGTTGCTCTCGTGTGTCGTCACTCCCTGTCCAATCAGTGGACTGCACTCTGTAGACGTCACATTGACTCAGCTCACTTGGAACCCCGGCCCTGTTACCAGGTACTATGTCCTGATGGAAAACCTCACAAACCGAGTAGATTCGAGCCGAGTCCAGCCGAGTAGATGCTAGTGGAAAAGTGCCATATCACAGGGCTACATAGAGAGACAAGCAATCACACTCACATTCACACCTACGGACAATTTAGATTCACCAATTAGCCTCAGCATGTTTGTGGACTGTGGGAGGAAGCTGGATAACCTGGAGAAAACCCACACATGTACAGGAGAACATGGAGACTCCATGCAGAAAGATCTGGGAAAGCCGGGACATGAACCGGGGATCTTCTAGCTGCAAGGCAAAAATGCTAACCACCACGCCACTGTGCAGCCCCAGATACTGAAACAGATGGAGACAAATGTGTAAATAACCTGACCACGGAGAATAAAATAAAGAAAAGAAGAAAAAGAACAGAAATGAAGTTGCTGTCTCTCAGTGGAGGGACATTAGAGGTGGACAGCAGTGGCAGCAGGACTACATCACTCAGACTTTCCCTCACAGCTTCTTGGCATGCAGCCAAAGATTAGCCATGATTCCAGATTAACACTCTAAATCCTTCTCTCTACAAACTGCTGCTGTTCAGCCCAGGCTGTCTGCTCTTGGACAACTATGTCGAGGATATTAGTTGTGGGTATTAGCTGCACACCACGTCCACTTTCATGTCATGCCCAGCGTGCTCTGTGCAGTGAATGTAATCTTGATGTTTAAATGGTCACCATGTGGTCTCGCCGTTGATGATAAGGGCTGCAACCTGCGATCAACAGCCACAATGCCAGCACTCAGCCTGAAAGCGTCAAATGTAGCCATCAGGCTTATGCCAGCGTCTGTTCAGCTTAAATGGTAAAATAAGAATCATGCTCTTGGCTCTTAAAAACGCTGGACAGGGACATGGTCATCCTGAGCTTTAGATTCACACTTCCTTTTACTGTTTAATTCCTGTGACAGCCTGTGTGATGTTTAATTTTAAGTAGATTTGCAACCAACATATTCCTCCTGGAAACAGCAATGTTTAGATTGATTTGTGCTGAAGCATGCAGGAGCAGCATAGATGGCAAAATATCCCAAATTATAATCCTGATTGAATTCTATTAATCTTAGAATAATTATATGAACAGATGGCTGTTGCTGATTAATCTCAGTGCAATTTTATGTGCATCCATCCCTTGACTGATAACACATTTGGCTGGTTTACCTCAAATCTGAAACGTTGTTGTGGTACTTTATAGACTGAGAGACATTTTTCTCAGAAACCATCAATCCAACTTTGTGTTAACCCACAGCGCATTCTAAAATTTGATTTGACGGCACTGATCGTTTAAAATCTCATCCTTCTTCCGTCAGGTGAGATTCTGGCTGTGCTCTGGAGGCTTACAGAAGGGGTCGCTGTCTCTGTGGATCATGGAGAACAGTACAGGACCCGAAGAGCGCCGCCAACTGTGGCATTCAGCCAGCGAACCCAAATCTGAAAGAGGCTGGAAGCTCATCGTGCTTCCCCTTTACGGGTTGGCAGACTGGTACGACAAACACTCACCACTCTCACCCAATGTCAGGCCGTGGTGATTACGTCAAAGCAGTGTGTTTGGACCGTTGGAGGGCATCAAACTGGCAGCTCCGCTTTGAAGTGTGTAAGAGCAGATCAGTCATCTGACTCTCATGCCAACAAACCTCTGACACACTCACACTAATACTTAAGTGCTCCCACTGCAAACGAGGTCATAAGAAACAGAACAGAGAAGCTCTTCCTCATAAATGCAGATTTTCAACATTTTCATTCCGTTTTGTGGAAAACATCTCCTCTCAACTCCACAAAATTAATGAATCCCACAGGGACTCTAGTCTTATACGATGGACCAGCCATGTGTACAGTTGTACCAACTATCGCCCTCTCTCTGTATTCTGATGAAGAGAGGAGAAATCAATTCACAAGGCTCTCTCCACTCTAACTTGCCTTCCAATTAGCCACGGCACTGATTTCCCCTCAATGAAGAGAGAAATGAAAACAAAATAGAGTAAAGTTAGGAAAAAGACAAATCCCAGATAAGGCATTTCATCTCTGTTTGCCTGACTGGGAGTTTCTTTGCCATTCAAGCTTGGATAATCCTGCTCCCCTGAGAGTGATTCATTTTTGATTCCTAGGTTATGTAGTCAGCTGTGCTTGTGCTCTTAATTAGAATGTCATGTATGTAACCTCTAGGTGAACCTGCCAGAGTTTGCTCAGTGACCTTTGAAGAGCTTAAATAGAGTCATAAATAGAGCCCAAAGTGCAGGCAAAAGTCAGGAAACAGCAGACAGTAAAAGTAGACTCCACATCTGAGTGTTGGTGGTCTGAGAACTTGTGAGGTTGTCCTTCCAAGATTTGAAATATGATAGAATTACCATCAAGTTAAAGCGACAGCTGTGGACAGTTCATTTCCTAACACATTGTTTAAATGATTGTACTGGAATAAAAGTGCAGATTGTTGTTTTGTACACTTAATCTGTTCTTTTATAAAAGGATGATCTTGGACTTAAAGTGAGTACAAGGTGATGCAGCAGCAGATCTTCTACATCAGACACTCGCAGGGAACCACCATCTGTACCGCCTCATGTCCTCCTCATGTTCTCCTGTTGTTCTCCTCATGTTCTCCTGTTGTTCTCCTGTTGTTCTCCTCATGTTCTCCTGTTGTTCTCCTCATGTTCTCCTGTTGTTCACCTCATGTTCTCCTCATGTTCTCCTGTTGTTCTCCTCATGTTCTCCTCATGTTCTCCTGTTGTTCTCCTCATGTTCTCCTCATGTTCTCCTGTTGTTCACCTCATGTTTTCCTGATATTCTCCTGATGTTCTCCTGTTGTTCACCTCATGTTCTCCTCAAATTCTCCTGACGTTCTCCTGTTGTTCTCCTCATGTTCTCCTCATGTTCTCCTGTTGTTCATCTCATGTTCTCCTGTTGTTCACCTCATGTTCTCCTCAAATTCTCCTGATGTTCTCCTGTTGTTCTCCTCATGTTCTCCTCATGCTCACCTCATGTTCTCCTCACGTTCTCCTGTTGTTCACCTCATGTTCTCCTCTTGTTCTCCTCATGTTCACCTCATGTTCACCTGATGTTCTCCTCATGTTCTCCTGTTGTTCTCCTGTTGTTCATCTCATGTTCTCCTGTTGTTCACCTCATGTTCTCCTCAAATTCTCCTGATGTTCTCCTGTTGTTCTCCTCTTGTTCTCCTCATGCTCACCTCATGTTCTCCTCACGTTCTCCTGTTGTTCACCTCATGTTCTCCTCTTGTTCTCCTCATGTTCACCTCATGTTCACCTGATGTTCTCCTCATGTTCTCCTGTTGTTCTCCTGTTGTTCTCCTCATGTTCTCCTGTTGTTCTCCTCATGTTCTCCTCATGTTCTCCTGATGTTCTCCTCACGTTCTCCTCATGTTGTCCTCATGTTCATCTCTTGTTCTCCTCATGTTCATGAGGGGCCAGTGGTGGTGCAGTGGTTAACTTTCTGGGCTCCTGATCAGAAGGTCAGAGGATCAGACCCCTTGATCAAGGCCCTTAACCCTTCCTGCCCCAGGGGTCATACGTACCATAGCTGAGCCTGCACTCTGACCCCAGTTGGGATATGTGAAAACAACATGTCATAGTGCTGTAAAAAATGTATTTGTGACAAATAAAGCTTCTTCTCATACTGTAACAAGAGCAATGGTAAGTATACTACCGTTCAAAAGTTTGGGGTCACTTAGAAATGTCCTTATTTTTGAAAGAAAAGCATTTTTTTAATGAATTAAATTAATCAGAAATCCAATCTAGACATCGTTAATGTGGTAAATGACTATTCTAGCTGGAAACGGTTGATTTTTAATGGAATATCTACATAGAGGTACAGAGGAACATTTCTACACTTACACAGACCTTGTAGATGTCAGGCTCATCGGTCAATGAAAGCATTTAGTCGCACTTGACAGATTTTGGGTCTTATTTGCAATCAAAATGGTAACACAATGGAGCCCTGAAAACCATTTCCACATCAGTGAAAAATGTATTCAACTCATCACTATTTAAAAGAATAGTTGGACATTGTTTGAAATATGCTTGTTATGTTTGTGGCATGACAGTTAGATGAAAATACTGATACTGTATTTGTATGTTAAATAAGATGCTGGGAGTCACAAGCTTGTTAACTTAGCTTCACATAATGACTGGAGAAAAAAGAAAACTGCTGGTCTGATTCAAGACCCAACTTCTGACCTTTCAAAAAAACTATCCATAAGGTTCACTACCAACTGAACAATTAATAGTCCAGTACATAAATTCCTGTACAATTGTTGTTTTTGCACATATTAGCAAACAAAACATGCAAGTAACATGTTAATGAGGTACTAATTCATTAATAATGCCGATAAATTCCGATACTTTGCCTGATATCAGATCCGCTGTTTCTCCAAGTTTCCAGTCTTCCTGCTGAAACTGTTGACTCCAGTATTTGTCTTTTCCAGACAGACACGAAAGTGGTGCCAGTGTCAGTCGTCTCATGAAACGTGTGGAAAGACAATAGGCATCAAAATATTATGATATTTTTTATATTAAAGTTCACCCGAGGTGTCTGTAACCACATCCAATAATCTCCAGTAATCCTCAAAAGAGCGGAGCAGCTTTTATCTGTGCTGAAAGAGTCGCTTCTTAACACAATGTATACCATCCAAAGTCAATTCTCTGTGGTAATTTCTGACAGCACATTAAATCCCTCCGTGTTTCATTCCGGCCAGAAGCTATCTAACCATTTACAGGTTGTGAGGTAGTTAAAACTGCTGCGTCCCTCCTCAGGTTCTGGCTCCAGTTCAGCACAGAAGATGGGCCTGGACCCGGTTCAGCCATCTCTCTGGACAACATCTCTTTCAGTATGGACTGCTTCCTGGCATGTGAGTACGATGAAAATGTCGAGTCTGTCTTATTTCATTGTTACTTGTCAGAACCTGGCTGAATTGAAAAGGAACTGTTTGGCTGATTGGTTGATTGGTTGGCCATGACGAGCACAATGGGAAGAAACTGGAAGGTTTATTCAAACTGACCCAAACCAATTAAGTTAATAATCAGTTCGGTTCACGTGTGCCTCATGTGTATGTCCCAGAGAGAAATGATTTCACTCAGTGCCAGTTTCATCCACTTTGAAACACTCATCAAAGACTTACTTATCCATGATTTATTTATTTCTGTTCCTTATTAAGGCCATAATATGGTACATTGTCTTCTTTTACGCAGTTTAGGGTTTTTTTTTGCAGTTCTCAGTCAAAGAAAATTCAAATAAAGTCCTGGCAAGCTTTTCTCTGTCTACTACTCACTTAGCAATGATTAAAGGATTAAATGTACTGCAGCCTCGCCTTTAGATAAAATGACAAATCTCTATTGAAACGATATATATGATTGGCTTCACTGAACACACTTTCTCTGAGACCCTTTGATATGTCCTGAAATGTCAGATCCGTTGCTTCTGATTGATAAGGGCTCATGTTCTGATGCTTGTACTGCCGTCTGAAAAAGGTCAAGCATCACATCACCTTTCCAGTTATATTTGTATTATAATTGAGATGGTTTATCAGTATCAAAACAGGAGCGAGATGATTACCATGTAGGAATAAGAATGAAAGGTTGGAGATTCTGTGCCTCCCCCCCATCTCTGCCTATCTGAAGGAAGCTGTTTGAACTGCGACAGGAATAGTAATGTCTGACTGCATATGACTGTGACAAAGAGGCTTGAGTTAAAATGGAAGTGTTAAACTGACTACACCTTGGCCAAGAAATAGACCCAGGAGGCACCATTGTCCAGCTCACATAACTCTGCTGCATTCCTTTTGCCAAGGACGATCGGTGTTGGTTTGTCTGTCTGTGTATCTGTCTGTTAGCAGCATTACTCAAAAACGGAATAACAGACTTGGATGCAGTTTTCAGAGAAGGTCATAAATGACACAAGGACCACCTGATTAGATTTTGACAGTGATGTGGCTTATAGTCTGGATCCACGGATTTGTTGAATACAGTGGTCCCAAAAATCCGTGAAGTAGCGACCATATTTATTGTATTATTTATATATGTTTTAAGGCTTTATATACCCTCCCCACACACCAAACATCACCACAGAGCAACACTATGCACAGCGATCAGACGTCCATGTGAAATGGACAAGATGCTGAATGCTGCTACACATGAGAAACAGAGCAGACTGATGCTAGTTGCTCAGCCAATCAGCACCCAGTGCTGTACGCTACGCGTCTTATTTCAATTAAACGTTCTTTTAGTATGTTTTGATTGTTGTTTTTTATATATATTTTTACATTGTTTTAATTTTCCAGGCTAGAAAATGCTCATTTTACTACAAAAATAATTAAAATAATGTATCAATTGCAGAGCCGGTCACTATGACTGAACTGTTGTGCTGCAATTGCACGATGGGACTTCGAGGTGTTGGTGTTTACATGTCGTTATTGTGGGTTATGTTAGTGTTACGGTGTTGCTAGTGTTTGTGTTTTATTATGTGTTTGTGGTTTAGTAAGCCTAGTTATTTTAGTTAAGTGTTCTGTTGTCAGGACTGTGAGTGTGAAGCGTGTTTGATGACTTCCTGCCACATTTTTAATAGTGCTGCTCCCTGTGTGTTTCAAAGTAAAAGCATCTGCCAGTTGCAGAGTGCATAAAGGGTAGATATCCTTCCTCCGGCATCGTTTTTCAAGACAGCTCACCAGAAAAATAAATATATAAAATTACTGTACCTATCCCGCGATATATCAGAAAATCTGTGATACCAAATACAATTTAAAAATCAGAAAAAACTAACTGCGATATGGTGAAGGACCACTGTATTTCTGTATCACTGACTTACTGGGACTAATCCATCAGAAATTATGCAGCGACTGAGCAGCCTTGGCGGAGTACGGCGCCGTCTGAGTGCTTTTCTAGTTTCTTCCTGCTGTAATTTCATGTGCTGGGATAGTAGATTGAAACATTGAGCCTGTTTATGAAGTGTTTGCCTGAGGTGAGGAGGTTCTGTTGTGGTGTCATTACAAGAGTATTTGAATTTAAGCTAAAATAATTTGTTATCAGAGCTACGGAAGTACATAGATATTGCTGCAAATGTAAAATAAATGATATATTTGTGTGGCACACATACAGTCAGGCTCATAAATATTTGGACACCGACACAGTTTTCAGCGTTTCAGCTCTGTATTCCACCACAGTGGACCTGAAATGAAACAATCAAAATGTGCTTTAAGTGCAGACTTTCAGCTTTAATTTGAGGGTATTTACATCCAGATCAGGTGAACGGTGGAGGAATTACAACACATTCTAGGTGTGCCCTCCATCTTTTTTAAGGGACCAAAAGTAATTGGACAAACTAACATAATCATCAATCAAGTTGTCACATTTAATATTTGGTTCCAAAGCTTTTGCAGTCAATGACAGCCTGAAGTCTGGAACCCATACACATCAGCAGACGCCGGGTTTGGTCCCTGGTGATATAAAATATAAAATGTGTTGTAATTCCTGCACCGGTCACCTGATTTGAATGTTAATACCCTCCAATTGAAGCACAAAGTGTGCACTTAAAGCACATCTTGATTGTTTTATTTCAAATCCAGTGTGTTGGAGTACAATTGTGTCAGTGTCCAAATATTTATGGACCTGACTGTAATTTATATTTCATCACCTTTAGATAACATTTGTGATTCATTTATTCATCATCTGCCTAATCACGTTTTCCTAACTCTAAACTAACAGCGTCTCAGCTGAATATGATGTGAGAAATAGTTGATGTAGGCTGGAGTGCAGTCGCCATCATGCTGTATTGTAAAGGCTTACTGGGTCAGGGGCTCTTTATATAAAGAGATGACATTTTCCAGGAGATATTTGCGCACCAATTTGTGTTTTATGTCCTCCGGAGCAGCGACAGCAGCACTGAAGCATCATCTATCCCCCTTTCGCTCACTTTCCAGATGGCAAGTTCTTAATCTAGACCTGGTATCTATTACCTACAGCCACATTTGACACAGTCACATTCTATCACCTATCAATCACACCACTTGATGGGAGACGCTGAAGCTCAGCAAAAGATGCAATTTCCAAGAGTGATCGCTGTGACTGATTAGCATGATTGATCCTTGAGCAGTTTGACACAGCCCTGTAATGTGTTTTGCTGGGAAAACATAGTGCGAACACATTATGCAGAGGATCAGCCATCCGTGGCCTTTTTCCTACACTTCTCTGGGCTTTAGTGTGATGTATAGTTTGGCAAGCATGTGTGCTTGATGATGCATCCATTGCCCTTCAGGTGTTGGACCTCGCTGTCAGTTTTATCATTTTATCTTCAGCAGCATCATTAAATTAGTTTATTGGGTTAGACAGCACAGGAAGTTCATCCTTTTCTCTCTGGCATGTACCATCATTTCTTTCCCCATGCACTGAACTGCATTAACAGCAGCATCTACAGAAATCCCAAACATCAGACTGTGAATGTGCCTCCTCAGAAGCTGGTCCTTGACACCACTGAATAATCAGTGCAGCATTTCTCAAAGGGTTTACCATCACAAAGACGGAGATTTGGAATGAAATAATTCGGGTTTTGTACTGAAGGCTGAAGGAAAACAACCTGTTCAAACTGAGTTTCACTCTAAAACGGGTCCACTTTTCTATTCCAACTATGTGCTGACGTCTTGGTTGGCTGTTGTAGATGTCTTATCTGTCTTGGAAGCTTGTGTAATACAACAAAGAAATATATAAATGTATTAAGTTTAGTAATTATCACTTACACCTGCTGGTGTTAAGAAATATGGAGACGCACCATGAAAGTGCAGATGCTCCACAGTCCCTCAGTGTATTGATAGACATGACATATGGGGCTAATTAAAGGCAGTTTATTCCTACCTGGTCTCTCTCAGGTGTATCAGTGGTGATGTTTTGTATAATGCAGAGCAGTAAATGGATCTGCTTCAAACAGATTGAGACGCATACAGAGAAGCAGCGCGTGCGGCTGAATAGAACACCAAGTCAAAAAGTTGACTGCTGACGTAAACAGTCTGTTGTGTGGATATTCGACGGAGCGATTGCAATTTGGAGATATTCCAGGATTGTGGCTGGGTGGTAACAAGGTCCTCCCCCCGCTGTGGCTGGCCTCTGGTGGGCTTCAGGTAGCTTACGGTGCCCTGCTAATGAACAGTGACAGCCAGGCCGGCTGTTGCCCTGCCCTCTGGTTCATGCTGCTCTGTGGTGGACCTGCTGAGCCTTCTTGCTCCAGCAGCATACCAATACTGAGTGCACCAGCTCTGTCTGCTCCAGAGCTCTGCAGGAGCATGTTTCCCTGCTCGGAATAACAATGCACTGAGCTTTATTAGCGACTCAGTTGAAAATATAAGAAGTTGCTGGACTTGTTTTGTACACACGACACATGTTAAACCGGCTCTTAAACAGAGACGCTGTTATGTGGAGCAGTTTCTTTTCTTGCACAAACAATCAAAAGGCATTGCGGTCAGTCGCGTGCTGCATGTGATCCATCAAATCTGCACATAAACTCTATCAGTATCAAAGCTGCCAAGCAGCACAGACTTATACCATCATATTTATTTGAGGATTACAGTGCTGGGGAATGAGCTATTGATTTTCTGGCAGATTTTAGGCAGTGCTGAGGTTTTTTAAGCTTTGAAGACAAAATTACAAGATTTATTTATTTTTTTTAACCCCAATTCATTTTTAGCAGAGACCACCGGCCAAAGTCATCAGACTCAGAGCAGCTTTGGTGTGTATTTAAAACCAATCTGAAGAACAGGCTTTTGATTAGATATCTTATGCAAAGGAACACAGGTGAGATTTCAGCTCAAGCACCAAGATTATTGAAGTAGAGTGCATGATTGTTACAGATAAATGAAGGTTGCATTCAGTCATTGCCAAAGCAGTTCACACGAAGCTGATTCAGCCTCTCAGTGCCAGGTTTGTGTCTCTGTACTTTGCAATGCACCACGGTTTTAAATTTGGTGTTGGTGGCAACATTTCCATGCTGGTGTTTTAGTAGCAGCATCATTTATGTCGCTGATGTGTCGGAGCTGGGAAGAGGAGTGGCAGAGACAGAGTAGGTTCCAGCAGCATTAAGACTGAATAGGAAACACCAGATAATAATAAAACTCAACGTACAGAGGGAAGATTATAGTTTAGGTGAGACACACGTCATGAGCGCACATCAGTAGTGTTTGTGTAATTACTCTCAGTGTGAGAAGGAGGAAGTAGTGGCATCACCAAGGGAGGGTCAGGAAGGGCTACAACCAGCCCTGAAATAATCAATATATAATTGAGGGACTACTGAAGTCCATGAGATATATCTTGCATACATTTTTATGAAATGTAATCATTTATTATGGCAATAATCACTTATTAATATAAAAAAAATACTGGATATCACTAAAATGTCAACTAAATAACCGTCCGAATTTAATACCAACCCCCTCCTAATTAGCTAAACAATAATAAAATGAGCTGATTCAGAAATAGTTTGATTGTGTTCTTTTTATTAAGTTGAGATAATCATGACAGATATTTCTTTTTTGGCAATATATCAAATTTTATATGGAAAGTAACTAATTGTATCTGTGTCAGAGAAATCACTTTTCACTGAGTTCCCCATTACAGAAACACCTCTCCAGGAAGTGTGTTAATTCCAGATCACATGACCTGCTCCACATGATGTCATTTCCTCCTGAAGAAAAGACTGGCCAGACTCCAAGGCTTTCTGACTTATTTAATATAAAGTAGTCAACAGGTTTACTACATCTTTATAAAAAAAAAAAACTTTCAGTTTCAATTTTACTCAGTTGTATATATAATATTGACAACATATTTCTGTAGAAATGCCATGTGGTGTTTGGTTCTAGGCGGCCATGTTGATTTTAGGTCTAAAAATGTCAACTATGTTACAAAAAGTCCCATAGTTATATATTGACCCAACTGCACTGACCAAGTGCAAATAAAAGGTGCATTAGATGAAACAGCTGCATACAAGCCAAAGTCTGACTGTCAGGCTCTCTCTTCCCACACAGTTCAATACTGGCCCATAAACAGCACACAGAGTGCAAAAATCACACATAGACCTCTCCAAAATCACAAAACACTGATCCATAAAAGTGCAACTTTAGTACAATGAAGGTGGAGTCTGTAGTAGGTCAAACAAAATGTTTACAGGAGCAGAAGTTCAGTTTGTGGGAGTGTTTCCTCTGAGTTTATTAAATACCCACAGCATCAGAAGGCAGCAGAACTCATGGAAGCATCTCTACAGCGAGACAGTTGTGAACATTTACATATACTGCCATAACTTTATTCATGTGCTAACATGATTGCACAAGGGCTTTCACCGGACTGATGGTTGCTGGAAATGTTCCTCTGTACCCCTATGGAGATATTCCATTAAAAATCAGCTGTTTCCAGCTACAATAGTCATTTACCACATTACCAATGTCTAGACTGGATTTATTATTCCTTTAATTGTATCTTCGTTGAAAAAAAATGCTTTTCTTTCAGAAATAAGGACATTTCTAAGTGACCCTAAACTTTTGAACAGTAGTGTACATACAACAGCAATACCTTGAATAAATAGCTGTAATTAGAAATAATCCCTGACACGGAGGCCTGAATCTAACAGGAAATGACACTGTTCATCACCTCAGACAGGTGAGCTGTCACACAGAGTCACAGTTTGTCAGCGTCAGTTAAATCATTAGTTCCACAGTCGAGTCCTGAGCTCCTTCAAGCTGTCAGGACGTTATTTTACTATAAAAGTCTGATCTGTTGACTGCAGTCAAAATATTTCTGTCATGTAAAGTTTGTTTTTATTACAGAGATTTTTAGTTTCACAGTCTTACAGCAGGATATTTACTGCATTATTGTATGAAAAATTGTACATGAATACGGCAACAATGAAAACATATTATTGTACCAATAGGCTGCTGTGATTAGATGATTCATCATTAATCATGGCCAGAATTGTCAGTGTTTTAGAGATCCTAAAAAAACTATGAATGTCCTGCCTATAGATGAACTTTTTACCATTAAATCTCCTCTATCCAAAACGTTAACTGTACCTGTATTAGTCTGTGTATAGGAGATAATTAGTAACCTTAACTGTAAAATGAGAAACTTAGTAAGTAATTCCTTATGTCTCATATTCACATGGTTGTAACTAGCATCTATGCTACAACAGCAAAACGGTATTCTTGAAATTCAGTTATGGCTTTTGGTGGCCACTCTGGCGTTTTCAGTCCCCCCATTTGGCTATGAGACATTTTTGGTGGTGCCACTTGGTTTAAGGTGAAGGTACTGGCTCCAAATTTAAGCAATCAGGTTTTCTCTGACCAAAGGAATACAGTCGCTTTCTAAACCTTTCAGCTGTTGAGGGAGCCCCTTGCCATATTGTCACAAATGGTGAGCCTTCAGCCTGAGGTGATAGGGGAGCCAGGATGAAGAGAGGGATTGTTGTTATGGTAAAATGATTAGAGGGATAAAGATGAAAAGTCTTGTTTTTGTCCCCTGATAGTGCCATAATGATGGCAGGGAAAGCAGCATGATTTGTTTTCACCAAGGAGGCAAATGACACAATGTGGGAAACTCATTGGCTCATTACAATTAGGCACATTCTAGTTGATTTCTGCTTGGTATTCAGCTCATGGAGCACTTTTCCAGCATCTTGGAAACAGCAGCTAGCCATCAATGGGTTGATAGTGATGTATGCAGCTGCAACTTTTCTACTCCAGGAATACGTATGGCTTAGGAGAGCAAAGAAAGAAAAAGAAAATACAGTCATAAACCTTTAAATCATCCTTTGCTGCGGTTTGCCATCCAGGGCAGCCCTATGGAGAATATCAGGCAGCTACAGTGCAAACAAACTGTGCGCTGTTGTACTGCTTTACAAGAGAAGTCAGCCTACAACGAGAGACCTTCTCTTTTCTCCTGCTGTATAAAATGTAAATAGACCCTGCAACCATGTAATCATGCTCTCAATAGTCTATTCCATATGCAGAACACAAATAGGATTTAATATGTGGGTCATATGCATATAAAGCATCATTTAAAATTTATTGTCTGAATGCCTCAAGTATCTACAATGAGCACACTGAAAGTGGTAAAAGAAAGGATGAGGAGGGCCTTGAGACTGAAGCACTGCGACAGTCTGGCTGAAACAGCAGATTCTATTGTTCTAAAGCTGGCGAGGTGGTCTAGCATGTTTAAGCAGCGTAGACGGCATCTATCTTCACTTCTTAGTCAAGTAATCTCTCTATGTGTGTTCTTCGGTTTTCTAGACAACCATTTGTTTGATCTACTTCAAACATGCCAAGCGTATTGCTGGGGACCCAGAAAAAAAGCATTGTCCAGTTTGAAATAGTTTGGATGAGCAGTTCTCCAGAAACATAAAAACATAACCAGCAGTTGGTGACCACAGTAGGGCTGGGGAGAGCCAGTGATGTAAAAACGCTATCATTTACGACAACAGCGCTTCTCAAAAAAGCTGCACCTGGTCAAAGCATGGGGTCCCCTGGAGAACAAACTGCAGCTCAAAAAACCTTGCTCCCCATTATCTACAGTGTGGGAGCATTTAAACCGACATTGTGGTGTTCTGTGAGCACTGCAGACTAGAAACAGCTGGTCAACTGCTGCATGAGCACCTGAAGAGAAAACCTCCAAGAGCGTTTTGTTAAGGCTGCAGTCATAGACAGCACCGTTCTGTATATTTTCCTGTCCTCCCCCAAATATGAATTAGTTACTATTATTATTATCAACACATAGAATTTAGTTAGTAGCAGTCACATAAAAACCTGTTTCAGATGTGCACTCCTTTCTATTAATCTGATGGCATCTGAACTTGTCAGCTCCATGCCCAAATGAGCTCCCTGATTTATTTTTACTCTACCAAAGAACGCAGCGGAGTTATGTGACGATCGGCGTTGGTCTGTCTGTCTGTCTGTCTGTCTGTCTGTCTGTCTGTCTGTCTGTCTGTTTGCAACATTCCCCAAAAACAGACTAACGGATTTGGATGAAGTGTTCAGGGAAGGTCAGAAATGACACAAGGACCAATTGATCAGATTTTAGCAGTGATGCGGCTTATAGTCTGGATCCATGGATTTGTTCAAGATTTCTGTATCATTGTGAGATAGCAGCATGGCGTCACTCTAACTATGACAACACAAGTGAACGCTACGGCTGATGATCACACAATTGCGATCCTACTAAAGATCCACCACTGCAGACTTATCGGAAAAAATACAAGGAATAATTGATTAAATTGTGGGGGTGTTTCCGAGTTCCATCAAGTCCCACGGCCTGCTACATATTTAGGTCACGTGATTCACTATCCGTACATAACGTACACATGGATAACATACGCCTGTGCTCAGCGCAAGGTCATTTTGTTTGTGGGTACATCTATATAAAATGGCCACATTTTATGTTGCCATGATTTCTGATCATCAATAACTAATAAATAAGCAAATCCTGCATTTATAAAACAAAACAAAACAAAAAACAATGCTGCATTTCTGACAGTTCCATCTGGGGGAATGAACAGCCTTGGAGGAGTACTGCCTTCTCTGAGTGCTTTTCTTGTTTAGCCATTTTATATTATCTGCTGACTTAACAACCATGTATAAATGAAAAATGGCTTAAACTAACTTCGTTTCTAAATCATTTCAGGTATTTTCTTTGTCCCGCAATGATGCAAGAATATATTTCGAAACATTTCTCATCACTTCATATTATTCCAGCGATGACAAAGATCCATGTCAGGAACATTTTTAGTTATAACTGAAGAATTTATGTGAAAAATACCATGTCACCAGATCAGGGAAAAGTTTTCAATGACATATGTTGATTAAATCGGATTATATTAGCTAGTTATAGAGCCATGTGGACAGTGCTGGTTGTGCATAAGAAGTTTTAGTGTTAACATTTTGATAATCCAACACAGTCAGTGTTGTGTGTGAAGTAGTTTGGACGAGAGATTGGTTGATGACATTGCAGCAATTCTGGAGGCCAAGCAATCAGCCTGTTGCGAACAAGCATGTTTTGAACAGGCACCCCTCTAGTTATTATAAAAGGTACAAATCAAAGGCAAGACGAGCAGAATATCTGTCAGCAGCATTATCAGTTCCACAAACCTCCGAAAACCTGACATTTTTGGAAATAATCTCTGTCATCAAAAGTCCTGTGCTGTTACAGCAACCAACAAGGGTCGTGTAGCAACAAGGCCACGGAGGGTTTTATTCTACAGAATACGACATCAAAGAATTCAGATGCTGGTCTTGAGAAAAAAAAACTGTGTCTCCTTGAAGCAGAGCTTAAGTCACACAAACTTACAGCAACTAAACTGAACATTGCAGCTGGTCTCTTGGAATAAGAAGGTGAAGCCTTTGCTGGATAGGAATGAAACAAGTGTTAACATTTCATGTCCACGTCATTCAAGGTGAAGTCGTACAAGCTCTGCACTGTCTTCAGGGATGAATTCTTTGAATTGTAGATTCTAGTCTATGGGTGTTGTAAGACTGCTGTGGTCATTGACTTTGTCATTCCAACTTCATTATGTCAAGTAAATACTAGAAAAGCACTTTGTTGTGTACAGTTGACAGGGCTGCACTGATTGTTCCTATACCTCCTGTAGTGTCTGATCAGACATGGACATGCACATTCTTTAACACCATTCAAGCCTTTTATACCCCTGATTGCAGTGCATGGACCTAATCAAAAAAGGGGATTTTTCTGTGCAGTGATTCAACCAAGCAACCATGGGAACTCTGTTTCTCCACCTCTGCTGAAAACTAGAGAATGGGGACATGTGGCTTCTTTTTTTTCATTTAGATCAGCGTCCAACCATATTAGTTGTTAAAATTAGTCTTTCCCTAATTTAGCATCTCTGGGAAAAAAAAGAATTCCTCAATCTTGAGCCCTAATAGCCAATCAGCCAGCCTTTTGCCAGGAAGATTTAATTCTGGGTTAGAATTTGAAGTGGAAGAGATCAAGGTACCAACAGGCTTATGATCTCAGTCCTGGGAAAGCGGTGAGGCAGGAGGCTTGATGGATTGCTACAAAACACCCAGGCTGAATGTGCTTACCGACCTACTGTAGGAACAGACAGAGACAGGAAGAGATGGAGTGGAGCTGGATGTTATGCATTCCTTCCCTCTGTATGGCCGATGGTGCTACAAATGAAAGAAGGACCCCTGCTGGTGGTTCCACATTTTCTGTGCCAGTGAGGAGTCTGCAGCTACTGTGCTTCAGTGGAACAGCAACAGGATGTTTCTTCACATGAAAGCAATAAAATGAAGCCTTTTCAATAAATGTTTTGTATTCTCTTTCAGCTAATGGGGAGTTTCCACCAGTGGTCACCACCACAACGAGGCTTCGGCTCAGACCCCCTAATAAGACTTCCCCTCCAACCATTAGCCATTCAGAGAGTCCTTCCTACACAGATTACTGTAAGTATGAGCTTAAATTCCACAGTTAGCCTGAATGTGTGAGTGATGGTTTATTTCTGACCAACAGGAGAATATTTTCTGTGACTGTGTTTTCTGTGTGCCTGTTTCTCCCTTTTGTTTTTGTCTGCACTGCTGTTGCTTTTGCTCACACATCAAACTCACACACGTATGCCTGCATGCATTAATGATTTACAAGTACTCTACACGTGCTCAGCACTGCACGATGTGGGGGCTGCAACAAAGTAAGTGTGCCCCCTACTGGTCCACACCACACGCACACGTGAGTGAGTGCTGCAGAGATCTCCTTTGGCATTAAATGGAGCAGGACGGGCAGTTTTGAAGTGTAAAATCCTCCAATTTGTCTCCTGAGAATGTCAATGGAGCCAGTTACACAGACTTGACATTTTCCACCTCGCACTCTCTCACTTCCCGGCTTCAAAAGGGTAAAGACAAGCACAGATTCAATTTCTATATTTAAAGTCATAAGTTAGAGTTACTTTCATATCAAACCTGCTCTAAAACACGTTTCTTCAGCTACAGCAGGAGCTTTGAAGTACTTGAGGTACACTGGACTTGTTGAAGTTTCTCTGCTGAAAGGTATCAGACACTGCCACTTTATACTTACACTGGGCAGACAACTGTTTTTGAAGTCTGTATTCTTTGAATGGATAATATTTTTCCAGAAATTATTTCCACTATGCACGTCTGCAAAACACTTCTTATATGAATGTTGAACAAATGTGAGCTTCGTCTGCGTTTCTGTGACTGTTTTCTAGTCGGGGCAGCGTTTCCACACTGCAGGATTGTAATTGCATTCATCTATATCTTGTTTTCTCTCCCAGACGGCATAAAGGGTTTTTATGGCGTTCATATGCTGTTAAATCCAGCAAATCAATTTTACAGGGAATAGAGGCTTGCCTTCCATTCGAAACTGGTTGGACAGCTCACACTAAACAGTCAACCCCAGTGACGAAAACCAACAGATGAAGTGCTGCATTTGAACACAATGCATAAATCAAAGCCAGCATACAGACATGAGAAATTAAAGAAAAATCTCACCCTAACCAGCTTCAGTGCTGTTTGGCATTGATTCTACAAGTCTGGAGGGTTGAACCACCATTCTTTCAAAAGATATTCCCTCACTTGGTGTTCAGACAATGGTTCAGAGAGCGCTGTGTAACACGTCGGTCCAAAATCTCTCATAGGTCTTCAGTTGGGTTGAATATGGTATAACGGCATAGTACAGACACTGGATTCCTTGACTTTAGGGCACCAAGGTTTCACATTTTTCCTTTACTTTGTCTGATTTCTGTGCATTTTCAGCCTAAAAGAAGGAAATCGTAAGTTATTTATTTATATTTTGTTATCTAAAGAATTCCAAGATGTAGAAAGGTGTCCCAGTGTTTACCAGCACTATTCTGTTAAAATTCTGCCTTTTTGAAAAAGGGTTTAATTTAAAATTCACTTCTAAGAAATAAGAAGTATTACTATGCTTTGCAGTGGTGTGGCGTGTTAGACAAGAAAAAGGAAACAATAAAGAGAAGTGGGAGATATCACTGACTGAAAGAAGTGTGAACAGTTTTCCGGATGGCTGCGGATTTAACAAACAGCATTCGATCTGCTGTACTATCAAAGTCACAAATTTAGAGGGTTTTTCCATGAAAATATACCCCTCCTCCCCTCATGTTTTAACTGGGAACTCATTCTGAAGGAGAACAATGTCAATAAAATCCAACCCAGCATGTAGTCAAGATGTATTACTTACTAGATGCTTATGTATGAAACTCCATACAGTCTGATGGTCAGAATCGATATGATCATTGCTACCCTGCAGTTTCAAGGTGGAAAAACTGCACTATTTCACTTCTAATGCATGTTCCAGCACATATAAAGCACCATATGGACATGGTAACAGGGTAAATATACTTGGTTTTCTTTTGACAGGGTCTTTAAAACTTGAGCCAGAGCGATGGGTGTCCATTCAGCTAGAAGGGAATATATACACTACTGTTCAAAAGTTTGGGGTCATCCAAACAATTTCCTGTTTTCCATGAAAACTCCCACTTTTATCCATGTGCTAACATAACTGCACAAGGGTTTTCTAATCATCAATGAGCCTTTCAACACCATTAGCTAACGCAATGTAGCATTAGAACACAGGAGTGATGGTTGCTGGAAATGTTCCTCTGTATCCCTATGGAGATATTCCATTAAAAATCAGCTGTTTCCAGCTAGAATAGTCATTTACCACATTAACAATGTCTACACTGGATTTATCATTCATTTAATGTTATGCTCATTGAAATAAACTACTTTTCTTTCAAAACTAAGGACAAGTGACCCCAAACTTTTGAACGGTAGTGTATATTTTTACACATGAAGTCGGGACGATGGTCTGACTGGGCACAGCCATCATTCATACAACCCAAAGCAGAGCAGTTCTGATTGTAGAATCGGTGTGTCCAGGATCTAATAAGCTATCCTGTGCTGTTTTTCTGCAGGTTAATTCGATTTATTGTCTGGGATGTGGGTCATCCTTCAGACTTGAACAAAGAGTGGACTGTTTATCTCTGGAGAGTCAAACAGGGACAGCAGAACATCAGACATAAATTCTGAGCAGCTAATGTGATTTGATAATGTTAGTGGATTATAGAATGAACTGGAGCCACAGGCATGTGTCGGTCAGTAAACAACCTCTACTCAGTCTTTGTGCAAAGCAAGAAACACGACATTCATGAACAGCATTACATGACGGCTCTTTGGAAAGAGAGACTTTGCGAACTGGATGTTGCAATGAGGGCAGCAGCATACAGGCCATTTTAATGTGCTTACACAGGTAATACTCAGTATGGCTACAATGAAGGCAGCAGACTTAAATCCTGGCAGAGAAAGATGGGACTTTGAGATCACACTGCTCTCGCCCTTGTGATTATCATAGATATTAACTCGGGGGAAAGAAGTTGAACTTGCCGTTACACGTTGGCCATTTCAAAGACAGCCTTGAGCGGTTAACATTCGCCGGGCGTCTTCCTTCTCCCCGTCTGGAGCTGATGCTTTGACGTCTGCAGGGCAGGACGGCAAGCCTGATGAGGGTTTTAGCTCGGCAGACCTGTCACTCCAACAGGACTCTCTTCTTCCCCCGACACGCTCAATGATTAACCCCACCAAACATCACCGTCCCTCGTCTCCCCTCACTCTGTCCTCCTTGTCTCCTCTCACTCTGCTACCATGACTGGCCGGGGACATTTTGTTTCCTTTCATTTCGACATTTGTTTCCCATCTTCACCATGTAAAAGCCGTTATTGACTCTCTGTTAGTTCACATTACTGCCGTCTCACCCTGCCGCCCTGTCAGCACTCTGATCTCAGTCTGCTGTGCCACTTCTTCCTCCTGCACTCCCCCCCCCGCCTTCACCCTGACTTCACCTTCATTCTTTTCTGTCTTCTTATTCGCTGTCCTCATCCCCATTGATTCCCCACTATTCTGGCAGCAGACACTTTCATTTCTCACCACCGCCCTACTGTGTGGCACCCGCAACTCGCTGCTGACTCATCAGCTGCTTTTCGAGAGGTTGAAGAAGTCAACCTATATTAGCTCGGTTCCTCTTCTTCCTTCCTTGCCTCTTCTGGTGGGAAAGGAACACGCTGCCAACTTCAAAATAAACTCTTGGCTTTTTTTCTGGCCATTCACTGTGTCCATGTGGGCATGTTGTTGGCAAAGGTGATGTTCTTTCGAGACTATAGCAAAACTTTACCTAATACACCGTCATGAAGGATCAACCTCTTATCATATGTGCACTTTACCTAGATGAATGTACCAGCATTAGCTTCTTTGAACAGATAAAACATTTTCATATGAAGGTGTTCCACTTCCACCCACACAACCACAGACAACAACAAGTAGCGCAGATAGAAACTGGCATCAAATCAAAGACAGAAGGGATGTTGATTGAAGCGATCTGACTGGCTCTTGAACGTAACCAGCAGCAGATGACTGTCCCTGAACGCTCCGTGCAGAAAGGAGTTTTGGCCATTTTGTGTCTGCTAATTAGCTGTACAGAGGAGATGTGAGTCCATTCCTCATTGTTTACTTGTATATAAACACTGGCCTGCAGCAATCAGTTAACCAGTTGCTGGGTTTTTCAGGGGGAGCATTAGTCACTAAGACAGATATGAGACCGATAACGAGCAGAGCCACGCAAAACAGGCTTTTGTAATTAATTGGACTCTGTTGCTCTACAAGCTTTGTACTTAGCATTCAGATCCACTCATGTGCCAGCCTTGATCCATCTTTCTAATGGCTGGCCCAAGGAGGACAACTGTCACTGGATAAGGAGCATACATGCTAAAGGAGGAGTGTAGTGGAGAATGAAAAGTCTTTGTACTGTTCTTTAAGCTTTTGGTTTTTACTGCCTACAGTGTGTTTGTGATAATTTATTTGGCATTTGAAGTTAGACCAGGCCTTTTACGGAGGCTTCGCAATCCTGAAGACATGGACAAACATGGAAAAATAAGAAACTAAATAGATTCATTGCTTTTATTGCGGGCTTTTAAAGTGTTTGAATGAAAAGCGGTGGCACAGAAAACAAAGAAATAAAAATAAAAAACACAGGAGTGTTTTTTGACTATTTTGAACACAGTTGTTCAATCATTGAGTGATAATTAAACTAAGTTGTCTTTTGATTTTCTACCCATTAATCAGATGTTATCAGGCTTGGCTAAGACATTTTCAGCTGTTGCCAAGAATGGTTTACTTACCATTTGTCATATTGATCAAAGAAATATGAAAGCTATGCTAATTTCCTGTTAAAGCACTGATAACAAAACTGACAATGAATTTCACTGTGAAGCCCAATGAAAAACAGATAAAGATTTGCTATTCTGAGACATACAAGGTGTTTGGAATGGATTTATCTCTTTCTAAGCAGATGACGTCCCTGTTCCTAGCAGGTGTTCAGACCAAAACCAGCCCTGCATTAAAAGAATGAGGGGGCTGCATTGGTGCGAGCATGTTAACTCAGATGATATATGATCCAGAAACCCCTATGATTTTATCTTTTTTCTCAACAAGAGCAACTTAAAGACTAGAAATATGCTGCTCTTTTTACACAGCAGTAGGGCTTGACTAATAATCTGCTTGGCCAGATTCAATATTCTGCTTTTTTTCTGGTTTAGTTTTGCTTTTTTTAAGTAATTCCTGATTTTTTTTAAAAATGTGTACGATTATGGTTCTGATGCAGCTATCTTTGTCATTATGTAGCATCAATATCCCACCAATAGTTACACATAACACCACAAATAACTATGAAGTGTAAGTGTTTTTTAAAAAAATCCTTATTTAATTAAGAAAACAAAACGCAATTAAAAAACATTATTATAAACATTTCATCAATTTTTTGTGTTGTACTTTATTTTATCGTAATTCTGATGCAATAATAATTTCCAAATATCAGTTATGGTTCTGCTTGGTAACTAATATTCACCTACACAGCAGTCCACAGTGGAATGAACACATGCATTTTATTGCAATAATGTTCATCAATAAAATAAAAATTATTGGCAATGTGTATTGAGGGTATTTGCTGATAACAGTATATTGCATCAAAAGCTGAACCCGATTCAGTTTGTTTGACAGACAGCCTCCGTCGGCGTCGGCAGAGGCATTGACTGACTACCCAAATGAATAAAAGGACTATTTTTTCACACTGGGCCAGTCAGAACCAGGTAAACGTAATCATGATTAAAATGCAAAAAATATCTGAATTCATGCCTTTGACACAGCATGCCTTCTAGTACAGCGTAACGAAGGCTCAGTCCGTCTGTCACTTTGAGAATCCATCTGTCTGTCACAGACACTCTATACCTCCGACACCACTGATCAGTGTTTTCCAGCAATGCAAGCGTTTATGTATGCTGAAACGCCTGTATGCTTGGTACTGATTGGCCCCAGGACTGGCTGTGGAGTTCACGGAGAATGACATGTTTACCGTGGTCTTGTTTTAATAATGTTCAGAGGGGGATTAAAAAACACTGAAACGCTGCAGTCCAATCACATATTTTTCTTTACTACGAGCGCTTGTGTCTCCCTTTGACTCTTTGGCTCTCTGATGCGACTTGTCTGAAACAATTTCTGGCTGATGAAAGTGCAAAGCATCGCCCCTTTCTCTGATGGAGGCCACTGTCTGTTATGATGATGGCAAAGTTCACAGAAAAGGAGATTCATATAATAGTCAGGCAGACCCAGCGTCTCCCCAGGGGTGTTTCCATGTGTACACCAGTATGTGTTTGTATGCATGTGTGTTGCAAGTGAGAGAGTGTTCACAGCCCTTATTAGATAGAGGAGGCTATCAGCTGTGGGAGCACATTTTGTTTGGGTTTGTTCTACCAAGTGCCTATCACTGAAGGACTCATTACAGCTCCTGTGTGTTGTGGTTGAGCGTGTGTGTGTGTGTGTGTGTATATATATGCGTGATCATGTGAACTCATTCATATTGATGGACCAATAAGATTGATTGGACGGGTTGAAGTGTGAAACCAGCTGCACCTTGGAGGGATTAGAGAGCAAAATCGAACAGAAGACTAGCAACAGCAGGGTAAAGAAAAAGTGAAGCTCACTTTATGTAACAAGGATGTCAAGTAGCCAAGGATGTAGGATGAAGCTAAATTACAATAAAATTCGAGGCTATCTTATTAAAACTTCTCTGTTTTAAGTATGGCCTCCTTTAAAGAATTGCCAGTTCCAGAGTAAACCATTAAGTACGGTAAGGTTTACGTCTAAAGCACCATTTGGCTTTAGAGGCTATTCTGCTCCAGTGATGGATTTATTCCCAATAGCCTTAACTCTTTTTACCCTGGGTGCTGAAAATACCGGCTTCACGGATCAATTTACTTCTCCCAGATAGGAGTCAGATGAAACTCCAGTCAGCCGAACAGTGGTTTTTACAGTAGGAGTGCATTTGCTAAGACCAGGCTGAACTCCAAATTGTTCTATTACCACAGTGGTGTTTTATAGTGTGTTTGAAAGTATTGGCCTGTTTGAAATTGTCTCTGCTGGCAACACTTTACCAAACTCAGAAGAGATGTTTGCAGTGAGACAGAGTGGATCGCAGCATGTAGAACTGCTGCTGAGTCTCTGTTACCTGGTGCCCTAGGACCGAACCAATCCCGACAACATGCTGTCCATCCAGGGCTGAGCAGTAATACTAGTCATCATTTAAAGTGGCAGTGACAACACAATAGACTCCATTTTTCTGCATAGCTTGAAAAGAATTAAGTCCCAAAAACACATTTCTGCTTTTGTCCAATTTCTCACTATAGCTCAACTGGAAATAATGAGAAAATGGTATATAGTTCTTGTTTACAGATAAACACAGACACACAGTATCACACTTGCTAAAAATACCAGCTACCTGCAGTTATTTTCTTCAGTTAGATAGGCTGGAGTTTGGCGAGAGATCCTGGAAAATGCAGGGATCTCAATTTCTGGGCTTCAACTCTAATAGGCACGACACAGCAGGCAACTTGAACGGCAAGAGGTGTTGTGAAGAGAGCATCATGATTTCAAGTTGCACTCCTGAGACCTTTCTCATGCCGTCTCTTCTCTTTTCTGTGCATCCTGCCACTATTCAATAAGTCCACTGCTAAAAAAAAAAACGTATTAGAATCGAATCGCAAACAGTGTTACGATCACACTGAGCAGCTACTCCGAGGCCATGAAAGCCATCATATGACCGCTTCTATCACCAGAATGACTTTGACTCTAGCCGGTGTCACAGCTGCAATAATCGGCCCTGCTCTGAAACGAATTAGAAGTAGTAGAAGAAAAGGGGAGAGAAAGAGATGCTTGGCTCCCTCATGTCTACCTCCCCTGCTCGATGTTCACAAGCCTTAAATCAGGATTTAGTACTGCAGCGTTAAGTCCTTCCACGTCCATCTGACAAGACTAATCTTGTGCTAATTACAGTGAAAAGAACTCCAATTAGCACCGACACATGGGATTACATGGAAAATGAGGAGAAATGTTTGTCACCTGTGATCCTGGCACTGTGTCCCCGGCTGCAGTTGAGAATATAACGGCAGCATCTCATATGAGGAGCTCAGAATTTAAGGCTCTCAGTATATAATCATTAGCTTCATAACTGTATTTTTGGAGATTATTGATGTGAAATTGGTGCTGCGGGCACTGTGGAAGTGGAGCAAATATGAAACAAGAAAGCCTGGTTTGCAGCCTCTCTATCATCTTTAAGTTTGATTAAGTGTGTGTGCGTAGCTGAATACTGAATCTGTGCTTCCAAAGCTGTGCCCGACAAAGCACTGAATATATTTTCTCCTTTTCCTCGTGTGCAGCCAATAGATGGACTTTTCATACCTGTGGGGCTTCAGGCCCTGAAGGCCCGACTCCCACTCAGTGCCTCAACTCCTACAGGAACAGCAACGTCAGCGTGACAGTCGGCACCCGAGGGCCCTTCAAAGGCATTCAGATGTGGCGGGTCCCCGAAACTGGCAGCTACAGGTAGGACTGTTGCCAGTGTGCAAAGCCTGAGAGCACACAAATATCAGCCATTCGTACAACCAGTTTTCACTCAACACCCACTCTGGAATAATTTTATCTTTTGTGAAGGGCGTCACTGTGGTGCCAGGCCAGTCATGAGGGACACACACTTGAGCTCATGAGCAGTCGATACATTCACCATTTAGTGCACACTTAACCTACCTGTCTTACGCATCAGCGCTCTGTGAAACTCACATTCGTCGACTCTTCCTCATGCCCACCTGTACTCGTCCGTGCATCAGCAAGCGCATCTACCTTCCACACGCAAACAGAGAAATATCACTATCAGATGCTTGCAGGACGAAGCAGAGGCTGGAGTAGAGGCAGCTAAATGGCATGATTCACTCCACACCTGACTCCAAAATACAAAACCACCCACCGGCATGTCTATGTTGGTGGCCTTCAATGCTTCCGTATGCCTCAACAATCAGCCTCAGCACCTTGACCTCACACTGTGTGCTGCGTTAGGATTAATGCCGTAATATCCACAGTCTTTTGCAGAGATCAATATTCCTCCTGTGGGCACTCATGACAACATAAGGTGTTTAACTTGGATTTGACTTGGAAGCTTTGAACAGAAATGTCTCTGAAAGCTGCAAGCCTCCCACATCAACGCAAACACAAACAGGCACACAAGCGCGCACACACGCACACCGATAAGCTCAGCCGAAACGCTGGAGTCTTAAAATACCTAACAAACAACAGCGTGGACAGCACTGTCTAACACATGTCAGAGAGTTTTAGAAAGCACCTTCTGTCTCCACACAAACTTCACAATTGGTCTTGATAAGGCCTGGCTTAGCTGGCAGAGGCTGTAAATGAAGCTGACAGACGGCCACAGAGATGAATACGCGCTCTGCATCTCCCAGAAGTCATTAGGCAAACAGCTGAGGTAGCTTCTACTGAGCACCGGGCAACGTTCTGTCTCTCCCCACCAAGCTTGACCACCAGGGAAGAAAAATATCGAAGCGTTCCCAAAAACCAATCAAGTTGGGGTTTTTTTGCTGGCAAGAAAAGTGGAGCATTTGAAATTAGTATCTTCTGCTGCAAAGGTGTGTATTTGTAGGTGTGTTTCTGGTGTTTGTCTGCCCTTGCATTGTAGTCCATGAAATCGGGTTTTGTGAATGTTTTCCTTTGGCATTAGTGTGCCATGGTAGGTCAAATGCTTTCATTAAAAACACCTAGGGTGTGAGTGTGTTTCCAAATTAATTCTGGCTGTTACTTAATGTTGTGCGCTCGTAAAATCGCAGGAGGAATGCATGAGGACTCAGCCTCAAGTTAGTTCTGATAAACACCTACTGTACTGCCCAGAATATCCAATGAATGCATGTTTAGTTCTGTGTGAAGGTCTCCTTTTTTTTTTTTGCTACATTTTCACCTTTCAAAACCAAATGAAAACACTGAATTATTTTCCTGCATAATTTAGATAATAGTCTTGTTAATTACTTTTTTTGTGTGTCTTGTTTGTGTGCGTTTGTGTTTGTTAAACCCCAGGATCACCGCCTATGGTGCAGCTGGTGGGCGAAGTGTAATGGCCATGAGTGGGTCACATGGTGTCTACATGACAGGAGAGTTCCTGCTGAAGAAGGATGAGCTGCTTTATATCCTGGTGGGACAACAAGGAGAGGACGCATGTCCCAATGTGAGTTTTTTACCATGAATTCACATTAAGTGGAAGCTTAGTTGCATGTAAGCGAGTGAGCCTGTCCACATCCAAACTGCTCATCCATTTGTCTATACGTTTTTTGAACTAAGATTGCATGTTAGCAGCAGGTGTTAATGGGGCGACTAGCTCAACATACACTGACCGCCCTAAAAAAAGTCGCACGCTCTAATAATTTGTTGGACCGCCTTCCACTTTGAGTATGACACACTTTCACTGTGGCATCATTACGATAAGCTTCTGCAATGTCACAGCATTTATTTATGTCCAGAGTTGGATTAATTTTCTGCCAAGACTATATATTGATGATGGGAGAGTCGGACCGTTATACAAAGTCTTCTGCAGAACATCCCAGAGATCCTCAGTGGGGCTGAGGTCTGGACTCTGTGGAGGACAATCCATCTCATGCTCCCTGATCCACTCATTCTCAATGTGAGCCCCATGAATCCTGACATCGTCATCTTGGAACGTTGTCCGTGCCATCAGGGAAGAAAAACACCACTGATGGAAAGACCTGGTCATTCAGTATCTTCAGGTAGTCAGCTGACCTCATTCTTTGGGAACCTGACCAACCCCAGATAATAACCCTAACCCCTACAGGCTGCTATGGTGGGCCCTAGGCATGATGAGTGCTACAATTCATCTGCTTCTCTTCTTACCCTGATGCGCCCAACAGGGTAAGAACCACATGACCTTCTTCCAATGCTCCAGAGTCCAATTTTTATGCTTCATAGCCAGTTGAATTCTTTTTTTCTGATTAGTGATCAGTGTTTTTTTTAGAGCTACACAGCTATTTAATCCCAATCCATTGACTTCCCTTTGCATTGCATGTGTGGAAATGTTCTTACTTTCGCTATTAAAAAGAGCTGAGTTCTACTGTTGATTGAGTTCTACTGTTGAGTTCCTCTAAGATGATGGTTCTCCACTATCCTTCAGGTTTTAATAATGTGTTGGACGGTTCTTAACCTGATTTTAGTAGTTTCAGAAATCTCCTGAGTTGTTTTCATTGCTTGATGCAGGCCAATAATTTGACCCTTCTGAGACAGATTAACATCCTTTCCATGACCACAGGATATGTCTTCCACCACGGTTGAGAAGCTCCTCAATGTATCAGCTAGGGTTAAATAAGTTGTTGCAACTGAAGCATATTCATCACTGCACTAATTATCGAATACAAGGCTCTTACCTATTTGCTTCGTTAAATCCAGGTGGTGACTTTTTTTTGGACAGGCAGTATATTTCCTTATTAATCTGTGAAAAAAATGTAATAAGGCTACATTATTCTTTTTATTTGAAGAAATATAACCTATAATAATATCGATGTCATCTGTTATACAGCTACAGCATGTGAGTGGCTAGGTATCTTTCATGTGGCATCAGCGTTACTATGGTCATGTTAATTAACTAGTGGAAATCCTCTTTAGAAAAGAGCATAAAATGAGGAACAGTGAGATAAAAGTAAAAATGTGGAAGGCTGGCCTAGATCCTGGTGGGACAACCAGGAGAGGATGTGTTCTCCAATGTGAGTCTTTTTAACAATTCACAGTAAATACTAGTTCAGTTGCATATGAGACGACAGTTTGTCATAAAAGCATGATAAACTTAAAAAATTAATGCAAAATAGCCATAGATGCTACCATGAATCAACTTTATGAATGAAATATCACAACATTTATTTTTTATGGACACACAAATGGGTCCAGCAATCCTCTAGTATCTCCCATTTGTTTGTATTCCTCAACCAAAACCAAATATAGAACGATTAAAGTTGCTTATAAATTCAACTGAATGAAATTATTGTCCACACAGAGTGATGAGAAGTACAAAAAAGGAGGCTCATCATTCCTTTGCATTATCCAAATGGGATAACTAACTGCAGGCAGCCTTCCTCGACACTGAGGGGTCTCTGGGCCTCACTTTGGAAACAAATGCCCTTAATCAGATGGAAGCTGGCAGTGAAATCCCTCTTGTCTCTCTTAAGCTCACTTGTGTTATTTAGCCAGGGTGGATGTCCTCTGTGTTCCTCACTGGCCACAGTGCATCATGCTTCTCCTCACAGTTCACAACACTGAGACTAAAACCCCTTCAAAATCCTTCTAGCCACTGAAACCATCCATCATTCACAGTTTAACATCTGAAAACTTTAATCTGTCACACCGCTGAGCTAAAATAAGCTGGCTGCTGGACACCCACCAACCACAGTCAGCAAGGAAGTGATCACCAGAATCTGAATCTGTTGATACATAGTATATTGGATAATATATTGACATTGTCTGTAGATATATTCATGTTAAGAATTGCCACATTAAACCCTGGTAATAAGATGCAAGCTGTATCTGGATACATTATCTGGAAACTGCCATCTAATCCATCACTCTTTGCATTTAAAATGCATTCTCATTATCTTTAGTGTCCCTGCAATATGATATGATCTCAGTGTGCAAAGGTAGGACTGGCCTACACAGCAAATGCCATACATTCCAGGCCTTTAATGTCCCTTTTTCTTTCTCCTTTCAGTACATACTACAGCTGCCCTTACAATAGCTGTGCTGCTGCATGCAGTATGCATACATACTGCTTCAACACGGTACTGTGCCTAAAGCTCTGATCATCATACATCTGTCACAGTCTGCAGTGTGATGTAACCTGTCTGTGTGCCCTCGGCAACTCAAGCTTGTTACTAGAGCAAGACACTGTAAAGTATGTGACACATGTTCCACTGCACAGAGGATTATTATTATTATGGGTCAGAATGGCCAGAGAAGCATGGCGGCTTGCATTCTGCAAAATGAGACCAACTGTGAAAGGACATCTTGGTATTTGTGGTGTATTAAATTAGACATACTTTATATTGGGACATGCTAAATATTTTTCTGGCATACTATATGGTATAGGAGTATGGATGTTGAAGTGTATCCTCTATATAAAAAGATGGATGTAGCCTCCAGGTTTGCATTCTTTCTAACAACCAGCAGGGGGCAAATCCTCTGGCTGTAAAAAGAAGTCAAAATGCATAGAAGTCTATGAGAGAATGAGCCCACTGCTCCTTTGATTTGATACCTTGACAGACATTTTCCAAATGAGTTTACGGTCCCATTCACTAGTTTTAAGACTTTACAAATACAATGTGATTTTCATTTTGTCACTTAAGGTTCAATTTAGAGAACAATTGACAAGAAAGATAGGCATATCTTAGGGCGGGCTGCGTTGTGATTGACAGGTTGACGTGCGCAGTGTCCTCAACTTGCCAGTCAAATACAGCCCTCACTTGTTATGACCGGTTTTAGAAGACAAAAACAGAGAAAAGAGGTCAAATGCCAAACTACAGGCTTTAAAATGGTTGGCCACAAACCAGCGGGTGTTGTCCAGTCTTTTAGATACAGTCTATGGTTCCAGATCAGGGGAAGAAATGCAGCTGAATTGGATACATTTTTTCCTGTCTTGAACTAATGTTACATCTATTATGTGTACCTTTGGTCAAGCTTGCTTTGGTTAGGAAAAACGAGGTGGTGTGAGGTGGACTTTTCAGATGGACTGGTGTGTTTTTCTTCAGAATGTGGCCTCACTTAGCTGAGGTCTGGTCACAACGTGAGTCTGCCCACATCCAAAAGGGGTCCTGTTGATCCGACTGTATTTTGATTCCAGCGTGTGTTTCGCCTAATGCAGAAGTCATAGTTTGCATGTTAGTAGCAGCTGTCAATGGGGCATCTGGCTCAACATATTTTCATATAAACGTGGGCACAATTATAATATAAAGGATTTATTTTTTCATTTTAAGTAATTCAACCCATATAAATATCATCCATGTGGTGTAGAAGGACAGCTACAGAACATGAACAAAGAAATATTTTCCATGTAATGTCATTGTTGCTACGGTAATGTTCAGTGATTGGCTGATGAATCACAAACCTCAAAAGACAAGTGCCTTAGAAAGCCTGTAAAGAAAAAAAAACAACATTAAAATCATAAAAGAACCTTTGCCTTGAAATGTAAATATTTAGCCAGGAATAATAGTTTGAAGTGACGCTGGTTTAGCTGCACTGCTTGTATCTCAGATGGCTGTAGTTTGACATGAGGCAGCTCGAGTGCCTGTTTCTGCTTCGCGGTTTTGTTTTCAAGAGGCAGAACGTCTAGCTTAGCAAGCAGGGGTTCTCACCACTGTCATCCAGTTATTAGTTTTTAACACAGTGTTTCTTGAAGTGCTCAGTACAGACAGCGAAGAGGGACTCGTCTGTTCCAAAGTGAAACTGAAGTCGTTTAAGGTTCCTCTTATTTCCCCCCAGTTCTGGCAGCCAGAGACAGCGACTCTCTCCAAAGGGCTGCTCAGAAAGTGATTTGTGGTGTAGAACAGCCTTTCCTCGCACCTTACTTTCCCTTTGGTGCCGGAAATGATGATACCCCCTTGTCGTGAGAAGCATTCGCTCACCTTTTGCCGTGAAAACACACACACACAGACACACAAAGACACACACACACTCCTCCGTTCTGTTGTTCTCGTTCCCTCTTATACACAAACTCAGCTTTAAAGCCAGAGACAGAACAGGCTGAGAGGGAGAAACGGTGAGGAAGACTCTCCCAGAACATTTGAATGCACTGCCTTTCTACCTCCTCCACCTGTCAATCACAGTCACTAAAGTCCCGCCCCCTCCTGCTTTCAAGGCCCCCGGAGTTTGGGTTCAGACAGCAGAGGGAGTTCAGGGAGAGATGAGCGGCAGTGAGTGTGTCTGTGTGCGTCTCCGTCTCACAGCAGGCCTGGCTGCAGGTAGTTCAGCATGATAGCACACACACAAGACAGACGCATCAATTCACAGAAAGCTCAGCTGGGGACAAGTCCCTGCATCTGACATCATCTGCCGACAAAACGTCCAGCTTCATTTTTATAGAAGAGGCTATATTTCTGGGAAACAGCGAGAAACAACAGCAAGCGGGCTGACAGATATGATAAATTCACCGCTTATGACACAATTCATTTTTTTAAAAACACATTTGCAATTACTTCAGATTAACTCTACGTACATCTTATTGAGTCAGCAACAGTCATCCATCACTGTGAACGAGAAGCTGTTCTACAACACCGTCACTGCTGCGTCAAGCACAGAGGATAAACAAGGAATCAGCCAATCACACCGGAGTCGTGTTGTAAAGGGAACGCTGGTGCTGCCTTTCACTTCCTGTGTGCATGTGGATCTTTCTGCCTGGTATCTGCTCGCCATTATAATGCTAAATCCTTCCACTCACAGCAGCTGGGGTTTGGCAACCGCTCAGCCTTCTCATGCACTGCTGACATCCATGAAGGCAATTGTTCAAAGAGCTGACATCTCTCTCCCTCCCCGCAGCCCAACGGCATGCTGAATAAGATCTGCCTGGAACAGAGCGGCCCCATGGTGAACAAAACTCAGGTGAAGGGAGGTGGAGGAGGCGGAGGCGGGGCCACGTACGTGTTCAAGGTGAGACGGACGTGTGTCGTCCTGCGGGTCAAAATTGACCCGTTTTAAAGTTTGAAAATGTGGGAAAATATATATATTTTCACAGTGAAACTTCTGATGTCCGTATTTTCAACATTTTGGGGAAATCTTTGAACATTTTTTTGGTGGGGGAAAAAAAGAAACGTTAAAAATGTTTCTTAAGAACATTCGCCAGAATTTTTTTTTTGGTGAATGTTCTTAAAGAAAATAATAGAAGTTTTACTGATAAACATGTAATCACTTTAGATATTTTTAGGATTTTTTTTTTTGGAAGATTTTTTCTCATTTTTTGAAAATATTTACAAGAATTTTCTTGCCAAATTTGGAGGATTTTTTTTTTTTTTTAATAAAACTTTTAAAGGAAACTTTCAAGGAATTATTGGAATTTTCTCCATGAAGGTTTTGCAAATTTTCAGAAATTTGGGGAATTTTTTTGCTGAATTTTTGGATTTTTTTTTAGACAAGGAAACAATATTTTTTGCTGCCCGTAAATGAGGACAACAGGAGGGTTAATCATATTTATACAGATGTTTTGTATCATATTCAAATAAAAACATTCATAATTAAATGAGAGTAAAACATGTTACACTGCAGGTTTTTTAGGATTAATGTCATGTTCTCAGCTCATTGTGCCATTCAAGTGGTTCCTGTTATTGAGATAATAATCTTGGCCTGCTGTCACTCAGAATATCAAAGATCATGAAGCTCTAGAGCGAAGAATCCACCAAGGGCACTCTTTTTTTGGTGTCTTTACACTTCTCCTTGAACAGATAAGCTGACCAAGCGGCCAATCTTCTTTAAACCAAAGTATTCCTTGAAAGGAATAGTTTGACATTTTGGGCAATATGCTTTCTAGCCAGAAATAGATGAGAAAGCTGATATCACATCCATGTCTGCACATGAAGCAACAGCCGGTTTCGGTGTAACAGAAAAGGTGGAAGCGAGTCTGGCTCGATCTGACGGAAGCAAAATCCACCTTCCACTCCTGCTAAAGCTTAATAATTTGGTTCTAATTGGTTTACGGACTATTTTTTTTTTGTGGTTTTGTGTTAGATTATAGATTAGCTTTTTACTGAGACCAGCAGCTTCTTTGAATCTCTCTTTTGGTTGCCTGATCCCCATTGCAACTTGTACAGATTAAATAAATGACATATAACATGTAAGTTAGCTTTAGCTGTGATGCTAGCTGAATTTTGTTCGTTAAGGACAAAGCGGGTTTACCTACCTTCCTCCATGTTTGTAGTCCAAACACTAATCAGCTTCTTGTTCCAGCTACAGATCAGCTGTACACATGTGAGGAGGTTATCAATTTCATGAAATTTTCTGCAGATTTGAACCCTCTGAACCCCAAAACTCGCCAGTGGGTTTGAATGTTTTGTTAGCTTTAAAAAAATGCCAAAGTTACAACATTTATCAGAGCCAGAAACTGTAAAAATAGAAAGAACCGTCAGATTTTCAACTTTCCAACAGTCTTCATAAGGGCTCCACTCACAGCTATTATTTAATCCATGGAATATTTTATCAATTAATTGATTAAGTTGACTGATTCCTTCTGAAAAAGCAAAATGACCATTTCACTAAAACAGAAACCAAAAAATCTGTAAATGATAACAACTTTCTTCAACAGTCTTGCCCAGTAACTCTGCCAAGGAACGTGACGGAGTTATGTGACGATTAGTTGGTTTGTCTGTCCGTAACAGATTTGGATGAAATTTCCAGGGAAGGTCAGAAATGACATAAGGACCAACTGATTAGATTTTGGCAGTGATACAGCTTATAGTCTGGATCCATGGATCTGTTAAACATTTCGGTATCATTGCGAGATAGCGGAACGGCGTCACTGTAACCATGACAACAAGTGAACACTACATCAGCTGCCTGCTGACGATCACATGACTGCGATCCTACTACAAATCAGCCACTGTGGACTTATGAATTGTTTAAAGATTTCATCCATTGGAAAATTGGAAAACGACTGAGCAGCCTTGGTGGAGTACTACGCTCTCTGAGTGCTTTTCTTGTTGTATTATGTAATCAATGGAATATTTTATCAATGAATCATTTACGTTGGTTAATGTTCCTTTCGAAAAAGAAAAATGACCATTTCATTAGAACAGAAGCCAAAAAGTATGTAAATGAGAACAACTTTATTGGGAGTTCCATTTTAGAAGCTCTGGGTCTTTGGAAACTTTTACATTTCGTCTAGTTTGACGTTGCTGAAGAGAATATTGTCTAAAACTGTAGCGATTGTTTACTGTTGACTGCAGCGGACCAAAGTCTAGAGCCAAAATAATTGGTGAACTCCCCTAGAAGGAGAGGGAGTCCAAACATACCATAGTAGTGCTGTTTCCATAGGGGAGCAGGAATTTATATTGGTGGCAAAAATGAGCCCACAGTGAGCAGAAATGTGAAAGTAACAAAGCAAATGGTCAGAAACTGCCTGAGGTTCAGAAGTTCAAACAAAAAATCGTATTTCCCAAAATGATGAGCCTCTCCTTTGAAGAACATATGCTGTATGTTACACAAATGTAAGTGTTGGCTGTACTGACCCAGGTGGATGGAGAAACGTACATCCCTCTCATCATCGCTGCTGGGGGAGGAGGTCGGGGCTACAGCAGCCAATCACCGGACCAGCTGGAGCAGATGGACTATAACCCCAGCCAACCGGGACGCAACGGGAAGTCGCATGCTGCAGGTACTCCACGCTCAGCTTTGATGTGTGCTGGTAATGCTGGGATGAATGTGAGGAAATACAACTTACTCAGTGCATTATTTATGACTCCAGTTGTGTGTTGATAAAAGAGGCAGAAACAGTCTCCTGAGAGACGAGCAGCTATGGAGAACATGATTAGCTGAACTGATGAGAGGAGATGAGTAATACTCTGCTGCTATGTCATCTCTGTGGCTTGTCTTCCCCCACTTTATGATGAGAAAGGCTTTGTCTCACTTCCATTGCATCCCTTCCACTCTCTCACTCCATTCATGTGAAAGGTCCGCCACATTAAGTGCCAATCCAGACCGACCAGCATTAAGTGGGAGTGGGTAATAAAGCCCTCCAGCAGTGAGTCTGCATCAATCCAAGTGGCCCTCTTTAGTGTCCAGGATGGAGGAGAGTCCACACAACCACACATATGAGCTGGTTAGTTCAGAAAGAGGGCCTCTGTAATAAATGAGATGGCTTTTGAAAACAGATGCTGACAGTGATTCATGTTTGAGGGCAGAAACTATGAGGTAATGTTTTGTTGTATTTCAGTGCAAACAACTATAAACAGATGATAAAACGCACTTATCCCTAAAGCCTCGACATTTTCAAAACCTGCGAGTCTTTTTATGTGTCTGGCACAGTAAACACAGTTTCTCAAAAATACGTTTTTCAAAATAATATAAAGAAGAATTCACAGGATACAAGACAGCTTATAGTGAAAATATTGTCACCTTATTTGTTCTCTGTACTTTAGGTGAAGCAAAGTGAAATTGTGTTTATCAGACTTTTTCTACTGGCAGTCACTTTGTACCTCTTCTTTTTAAAGTGCTTTATAAATAAAGTTTATTGTTGTTATTTTACAGGCTAACAATAAAGAACAGGAAAGCAGATTAGAATTAAGACAAGTGGGAGCACAAGATCCTAAAGTCACGCCACCGTTGTTCAGTAAATCCCTAAAAACTCATCTATGTGTATCCAAGTTGCTCATTTATAAGTAGTGTTGGGATGTTAATGTGTAATTAAGATTAATTAATTAATTACAGAAAAAATAACACATTTAATCGCACCTTTCTCAGTTCCCTAATTTCTGGCACACCAGTAATAGTTATGGGTGGGAATCTTTGAGCACCTCACGATTCGATAACGATTACGATTCAGAGGCTACGATTCAATTAGAAAACGATTATTAATGCATCTTTAATTTCTGTATATTGATGCACTTTGATGGACTTCCGTTTTGGTTTGGTTGTAGAGTGTCGGTGAAATAGCGTTGAGATAGGATGGTGAATCTGGGCTCCAATGTAAGCAGCAGTGCTCCAAATCCCTGATTTTCCACAATGGAATAAGGACCCAAATCCTCGGCAATAAATGCCGCAATGGCCTTCATAATTCGCTTCACTTTTTACGATGAGAGTGGCGGCTTTCTAGTTGCTTCCTCGATTGTTCTCTGGTTGGTAGCGCCTCTAGTAGCCGCAGCAACAACAGGGTGGAATCCAGTTCCATGGCTTCTCATGTTTGTTGTGTTGTCAAAGTATTTTATTTTAGCGACACAGCATGCATATAGCGTGGCTCTTGTCCAGTTCGCTTCCACCGTCGACGTTGTAGAAGCTGAAGTGTTTCCACGCGTCTGCTTTTAAACGGCGAGGTGGGTGGCGGTCAGCCAGGTTTATTTTAATCTGTGTGCGTGTCCGCTCCAGGTGCGCATCCCAAAGTGTCCTGGAGATGAAGCATATCACGCTTCTTACTTCCGCATTATTTAGAACCTTCTGTATGACTTTAATTAACAGGTTTAAATAATCAAAATTTGGACGTTTGCGAATTGATTCAGATTCGTCCACGTCCGAATCGCAATGCATCTAAGAGTCGTAATGGTACGTGTCCACAGAATCTGTTTTTCTCGCACGGAAACGCGCCGCTTCTGAAAGTCACCCGTTTGGTAGGCATGTCACCTGCAGGCCTACCTGGTCACATGGCAGCCATTCAGACCTTCAGTCCAGTAGAAACGCTGGGCCAACATGATTACTAAACAGTTCAGTGCAAATTATTTCTGGAAGCATTTGAGGCGAGAAATAAGCTGCTGAATGTGTCCTTGTTTTAGTTCAACGACGGCTAGTTTAGACGCTTAACGGTGTGTAGGACATCCCCTCCCTGCGCCTCATTTGCATAAATAAAACTACTTTATGCAAATGAGCTCCGGGGCGACACATCATACATTAGCTATGACAGTCCTGGTACCAACAGACGGTGTCGCCATCCCATAATAGGCCACTTTTCAACATTGAAAGTGCTTGAGCTTACAAAAAGTTTTAAAATGTTGAATACAATCCCTATAATTGCACTTTGAGTAATCTGTGAATGTAGTAGACGGATGAAAAATGCAGATAAATATAAATGAAACATAAACAGTTTTTGTTGTTTAAGTTCACATATATTTTATTCATCGATTCAGTCGTCAACCAAAATTAGTTTGAACTGAAAAACTTTCCTTATTGTGTCAAATATTGCGATTAATCAAGATTAAATAATTACAAAGCCTCTAATTAGATGCATTTTTTGAATCACGTCCCACCACTATTTATGAAAATAATCCCTGTGTGCCCTAAAATGCCTTAGATGCAACTCTACGCCATTGTTTCCTCTAGAATGTGCAGATCTATTACATCCCTCCCTGCTTGCTGCAGCTTGAGCACACCAGCTCACTTACAACTCTGCTATCACACAATAGCAAGTTTAAATACTGGATACATTAACCATACAGGTTCAAACTTCTGAAATGTAATGATACAGAATATCCCACTCTGCAAGTTAATAGAACTGGTTATGTATGAAACTCCTCAAGTCTCAATTTGTGCTTCTCAGAGTACAATCAGGCTCAGCCATGGCATTAATTACTCATTTTCCTCACAATGTGCATATAAAAAAGCACCATATGGACGTGTTAACAAGGTAAAAATATATCTATTTTCGCCACACAGGGTCCTTTATACACATGGGATTGCAGTATAAATCACCACAGATGCTGAGGTAAAGTTCCTCTCAAAGGAAGGCGATGGCTTCCCAAAGCTCGCCAGCGTATTTCTACCTTAACCTTTAATTAAGAGACACTCTGCAGTCGCAAGTGTGATTCCGCATGCAGTGAGGGAGTGTGAGGGTGGAGGTGTCGGAATGGAAAACGGCCTTTGTGAATTCTGTGCATTCCCTCTGCAGACACAACAAGTTTACAGATGGAAATTGCAGTTGAAGTGTTTATTTGCATGTCTCCCTATACTTGTAAACACGCTGGTTTAACCTTAAGGTGTTTACTTCTTTCGTAATGCATGTTTCACAGATGTTCCACCTTTGTGTGCTAGCATTTGTGCTACAGCAAAAACAGAAGACAGTGTGGCCCACCTCATGATTATTCATTCTGTGCACTTTGTCTCCCTTTATTGCCGGCCAGAACTGCACTCTACCGGCGTAACGCTACATCCAAGCAGGTTTCATTATATTCAAGTGCCTGAAGCTGCAGGTCGAAAAACACAAGATGTTGATTTTTTTACATCTCCTCAAAGGCCAAGGTTTACTTTTGAGGAAACACTGCAAATAAAAAATGAAATATTTAGCATGTCTGGCGGAAGGGGGCTGCTCGTGTGGGGATGTGCTTTGGGTTTTAGGTTTTTTTTTTTAGTTTTTTTTGTAGCTCTCAGGTTTCAGAGGAGAAGGAGGAACATGAAAGGAGGAAATTAAATTGGCTAGTGTTGAGGAATATTGAGGGATTAGTTTTAACTTCATTACTTATAAATTTAATCTCATGTTACCAGGTCTCTTTTGAGGGATTTTTATATTTTCTGGTCCCTGCTGTAACCAGGGTGCTATCATTAATAGGGGATTGCAGTGTGTGTGTGTGTGTGTGTGTGTGTGTGTGTGTGTGTGTGTGTGTGTGTGTGTGTGTCTGCATTCTTTGCCTGCAGACATTCAACAGTAGCAGCACTGTTTTTTTTCGTTTTGCTCATCTAATATTTCCTCTGTCACACACTGATTCGCCACACATTATGACACATTACACCACATCATGTCTAATGTGTTTGTGGACAGGTGGAGGCGGAGGTTGGAATGACAGCACTCCTGTCAGTCAGGGTGGCCGCCCGCTGGTGCTGGGGGGCCAGGGAGGGCAGGCCTGTCAAAAGTTCTGGCAGACCCGCGGCGGCTTTGGGGGCGGCGGGGGCGGCTGTATGTCCGGCGGCGGCGGCGGAGGCTACAGAGGTTAGTCCGAGATGATTTCCCACGTTTTTGCCAGACACCCACAGAAACTTGAATAAATAAATTGCCCCGAGCTGTCAGGTGTGAGCCAAATGTACATCTTGTTATGCCAGCTGGGTTTTATACTGAATGTGACCTGGTGACAGAGTTTATAGCGAGCAGGGATCACACTGAGTCCCAGAGACAGCTGCATGTTCTCCACTTCTAACTGCTCAATCAGCTGATTGGACATTATTTTCCCCAAACTAATATCAAAATAGAAGACCTTATACCTTCTTGTACTTAGTATACATATCGTTCAAAAGTTTGGGGTCACGCAGCAAATTTTATGTTTTCCAAGAAAACTCACACTTTCATTCATGTGCTAACATACACTGCCTGTCCAAAAAAATAGTCCCCACCTGGATTTAACTGAGCAAATAGGTAAGAGCCTTCCATTGGATAATTACTGCAGTGATGAATACATTTCAGCTGTAACAACTTTTTTAACTCTAGCTGATGCAGGGAGGAGCTTCTCATTTCTGAAACAACCATGTTGGAAGACATATCCTGTGATCATGGTAAGGATGTTAATCTGTCTCAGAAGGGTCAAATTATTGGCCTGCATCAAGCAAAGAACTAAGGAGATCAAACTACTAAAATCAGGTTAAGAACCGTCCAACGCATTATTAAAACCTGAAGGATAGTGGAGAACCATCATCTTCCAAGAACAAATGTGGGCGGAACAAACTCTTAGCTGATCGTAGGAAATTAACAGTAGAACTCATGACTGTTTAATAGTGAAAATAAAAGCATTTCCACACAATGCAAAGGGAACTCAAAGGATTGGGACTAAACAGCTGTAGTTCTAAGAAAACAACTGATCAGTGAAGCTAATCAGAAAAAAACGGTTCAATTTGCTACGGAGCATAAAGATTGGACTCTGGATCAATGGAAGAAGGTCATGTGGTCTGATGAGTCCAGATTTACCCTGTTCCAGAGTGATGGGGGCATCAGGGTAAGAAGAGACGTGGATGAAGTGATGCCCTCATCATGGCTAGTGTCTACCAGCCTGTGGGGGTTAGAGTTATGATCTGGAGTTGGTCAGGTTCAGCAATGTTATGTTCCCAAAGAATGAGGTCAGCTGATACCTGAAGATACTGAAGGACCAGGTCTGGAGTTTTTCTTCCTGATGGCACAGGCATATTCCAAGATGATGATACCAGGATTCATGGGGCTCACATTGAGAATGAGTGGATCAGGGAGCATGAGATGGATTGTCCTCCACAGAGTCCAGACCTCAGCCCCATTGAGGATCTTTGGGATGTTCTGGAGAAGACGTTGTGCAGCGGTCCAACTCTCCCATCATCAATATAAGATCTTGGTAGAAAATTAATCCAACTCTGGACAGAAATAAATGCTGTGACATTGCAGAAGTTGATCGAAACGATTCCACAGCAGATGTGTGTCGTTCTTGAAGCTAAAGGCATCCAATGAAATATTAGTGGGCAACTTTTTTTTTGGACAGGCAGTGTAATTGCACAAAGATTTTCTAATCATCAATGAGCCTTTCAACACCATTAACTAACACAATGTAGCATTAGAACACAGGAGTGATGGTTGCTGGAAATGTTCCTCTGTACCTCTATGGAGATATTCCATTAAAAATCAGCTGTCTGCTCTTTTACACATAACGACATTTTTAAGTGACCCCAAACTTTTGACCAGTGGTGTATGTCTTTAAGCATGGTGTTCAGTCTTTAACATAATGTTTAATGATACCCAGTAGAAAAACTGAGCCATTGCAGTAGTGGGCAGTACAAAAAATAAGGCATGGAAAGAGACCTATTTAAATAATAAGAAATGTAATTAACAATCAAGCACATTAGGTGGGAAGTAATTAGCTGCTACATTAGAATTCAATGGAGCACACAAAGATAAAAAATATATGACTGATGTGAATACAAACACATTTATGAAACACAATGGGACAATCAGAGTAAGTCTGCCTGGAATTACAGCAGATGATAAAACCACAAAGTCCTCTGTGTCCAATCCAATCCTTGTGTTTCTGTCTGGATTATATGTGAAACTAGCTCACATGTGCTTTTCTGCAAATACCACTATAAAGACAGCATGTGTTCATTGGAGTTTCTGTCGCTGTTAACTGTGCTGTTGTGTTTCCCGTCCTTGTTTCTAGGCGGCAACACGTCCGTAGATAACAACCCCAAACACGACGGCGACGATGGCACGTCCTTCCTCAGCCCAGAGGGAGAGCTCTTCCACATTCCTCTGAAAGGTAATGTCAGGATCCTAGGCTGTGTTTCAAAAAACAGCTGAAGCAGTTAGCAGTCAGCACCCGCCATCAGTAAATTAGTATGCAGCATTTGATTCCTGTGATAGTGTTTGTAGGTGAGAGTTAATGTGTTTGTACTTTCCAGAATGATGAGAAAAACTGTTTTTGCAATTGACATTTTAAATTAGGTTTTGTTGTGATACATCTGGATTGACTAGCTTCCCCAGGAAAATAAATAATAGAAATAAAAATAAATAACCGTACAGTTGGATGAGCTTATCGTAATCTGTGATATCAAAAAAGGGTGTTTTTCAAAAAAATGTCCGGTATTTCAGTCCAACTAAAGACTGCAGAACAAATCGATAGATGATGAACTGATCAGTCTATTCCTCAAATCAAAACCTGTTGTTCCATTTCTGCTCAATTATTCTTGCACATCTGAAGCTGACAGCAACTAAAAACACAGTCTTGACTGTGAAAATTTCAGCTGCAGTGATAAGCTTGTTGACTGGTCATGCATCATCCAGGATTCCCACTTCACCCAGCCCTATAGAGCCACAGAAACAGGAAGGATAGGAAGTAGACTTTGAAGAGGTTTCTCAAATAGTTTCGGACTGCAGAAAAGTTGACATCTTCATCTGTCTGTCATGGAACTGTCTGGTCTGGTGAGGCAATGCCTTTTTCAGATGTTGTAGTCCTCAATTTGTTATCAGCTTAACCTCATTCTCTCTATAGTTAGCTGTAAAGAAGAGAAAATTTGTATTTTTTTAACTGAACACAAACTGGATAAAATCTTTATTCCTTTCTATTTTCAACATGTGTTCTGTAAGAGAAAAATATTTAATTTATAATCTATTATTATTATTATTATTATTATTATTATTATTATTATTATTATTATTATTATTATTATTATTATTATTATTATTACTCCGCCAAAGAACGCAGCAGAGTTATGTGACGACCGGCGTACATTTGTCCGTTTGTCTGTTTGTCTGTCTGTTAGCAACATTAGTCAAAATCAGACTAACAGATTTGATGAAATTCTCAGGGAAGTTCAGAAGTGACACAAGGACCAAGTGATTAGATTTTGTCAGTGATGCAGCTTATAGTCTGGATCCACGGATTTTATAAATATTTCTGTATCACTGCCAGATAGCAGCACGGTGTCACTGTAACCATGACAACAAGTGAACACTACATCAGCTGCCCGCTGACGATCACATGATTGTGATCCTGCTACAAATCCACTGCTGAGGACTTATCGGGACTTATCCGTTGGAAATGATCCAAGCATCAACTGATTAAATTGTGGGGGTGTTTCTGAGTCCCATCAATTCCCGCCGCCTGCTACATATTTAGGTCACGTGATTCGGCATCCGTACATAACGTACACATGCAGAACACACGCCTGTGCTTTGGGAAGGACATTTTGTTTGTGGGTACATCTATCTTAAATGGCTGCACTCTATTTCTATCACAATTTTTTTCAAGATTTCATCTGTTGGAAATCATACAACAACCGAGCAGCCTTGGCGGAGTACTGTGCTCTCTGAGTGCTTTTCTTGTTATTATTATTGTTGTTGTTGTCTACATTTTGTCTGAGGGTATATTTATAGTCCTGGCTAAGTCACCAACTAATGTACCACATATGCTATAGATGTGTTTTCTCAAACCATAGCTCTAGTAAGGTAGCAGCTACAGCTACTATGTTTCTGTTGCCTCCCAATAATGTAGATGATACCATGGATAACAGATAATGAAATTACTATCAAACAGTTCTTATTTCTATGGTCACATCGATAAATAGACCTTTACCAGACTTCAAACTGTTCCCTTCCTGAAACCACTGCTGCACACATTTTAGTGTTATAAATGAAAACACTGAAAGTGACATAATTTAGAGTGCCTATAAAAATGTTCAACCCTTTTGTGAATTTTGCCCTTTTATTCCTTTTCAACATTGAGTAATGGTCAATACAATTCATGCCTTTTGGATAAGAATTCACCAAAAAAGATTTTACATTGTCAAAGTAAGAACTGTTTTCTACAAAGTAATGCCAACTAATTTCAGCTAAAAAAGGTGAAATAAGCCTGACACATCGGGACACTGCAGTTTTTGCCCTGTTCTTCTTTGCAAAACTGTCCTGTTGCAAGACAACCATAAGAGAACAGCCCATTTCAAGTCCAGACACATAATCTCAGCTGGACTGAACTCTGGACTTGGACTCAGTCACTCTAGAACCATCACCTTGTTTTCTTTAAACCATTTCTGTGTCATTTTGCTGCATGCTTTGCATCATTGTCCTGCTGGAAAATAAATCTGCTTTCAAGTGGCAGTTCTATCAAACACTAAATCAAGTTGTCCCCTAAAATTTCCCTATACTTTGTTGCATTCATTTACCATCTACCTTTACAGGCCTTCCAGGACCTATTGCCAAGAAGCTTCTGCTCATCATGATGCTGCCACCACCATGCTTAACATTGGTGATGCATCTAGTCTGATGGCCAGAAAGCTCAATTTTGATTACATAAGACCAAAAAAATACATACACTGCTGTTCAAAAGTTTGGGGTCACTTAGAAATGTCCTCATTTTTGAAAGAAAAGCATTTTTTTTTTCAATGAAGATAACAAAAATTAATCAGACATCCAGTCTAGACATTGCTAATGTGAGATATGACTATTCTAGCTGGAAATTTCTAATGGAATATCTCCATAGGGGTACAGAGGAACATTTCCAGCAACCATCACTCCTGTGTTCTAATGCTACATTGTGTTAGCTAATGGTGTTGAAAGGCTCATTGATGGTTAGAAAACCCTTGTGCAGTTATGTTAGCGCATGGATGAAAGTGGGAGTTGTCATTGAAAACATGAAATTGTCTGGATGACCCTAAACTTTTGAACGGTGGTGTACATTTTCTTCCAGTTGACTGCAGAGTTCCCCACTCGACTTCTTGAGAAGTCTAGTCTAGATGTAATAAGAGAGGCTTTCTCTTTGCCCTCCTCTCATAAAGCTTTGACGGGTGAAGAACAGTAACATAGGTGTCTTTGTGGCCTTCCTCACTAATCTATTTCTTGCAAGGACACCCAGTGTTTGATGACAGGCCTGCTCGAGGCAAATTTACTCATGTGCCATAATCCTTCCATTTCTTAATGACGGATTTAACTGCACTCCAAGGGATATTCAGTGACTTGGAAATCTTCTTTTTTAATAACCTTTTTACAAAGTTTCTTTGATTGTTCTTTTATGGTGTGGTTTTAGCCAGGAGCACTGATTTACTAGTGACTAGACCTTCCAGATACAAGTGTCTTTGTACTAAAATCACTTGAGAAATATTCACTGCACTAAGACGAGCTCAATTTCAGCAACTGCGTGACTTCTAGAATCAATTGGCTACCTCTGTGTTGAATAAGGAGGTGAATACTCCTACAATCACCTATTTTACATTTTGTATTTTAATGGATTGGCATTACTTTGTAGAAATTAGTTTTAACCTTGACATGAAAGAGTCTTTACATGTCAAATGAAACTCAAAATCATTACTAGAATATGGAAAATGGCATTTTGTGTCGTGTCTTTGTGTGTAATATCTGTGATTGGATAGAATCTGTGTAAAGGTCAGCTTTAAGAGCATTTGTGGCTTGAAGTTGTAATCACAAACGGCTATGGCAGCAATTTCTTTCTCAGTTTGAGCTGCAATGGGCGAATCTCGAGCTCAAATAAAAACAGTAGGTGATCCAGGATAGTCCTGCTGTGTGCAGTCAGAGACGTAAAAAGGGATCAAAAGTCATTTCAGTAATGTTGACAGAGGCAACCGGTTTTTCCCTTCACACAATACAGACTGTTTGAAAACCTGTACGACATGTATAGGGCTACACAGTTATCCAATCATATTACCGCTGGATGCTGGTAGGCACTGAAGAAAACATGCATGTTATTAGAAAACAGGAGAGCTCCAATGAATCTCACTTGATTTTTCTGGAGGAAAGAGAAAATAGTGTTTTTCATTTCAAGGGTCTAAGCTTGAGAGGAAGAAAATCACTCACCGGGTTCATTCTTGCCTAGTTTTGCTCGTGGTGAAATTGTTGTCAGTTATTTCATTAAACTAAATCAGATGTGCAGCCAAGATGTCCTAGACGCATTTGTAAAATTCAGTGAGAGGAGCTATCAGTGCAGCACTCTGGCAGAAAAGCAACATGAAGTGGGATTCAACATGACTGGATCTAAACACAGAGCATCACACCTTCCCATCAGTATGCAGTCTGCAGCAGCACTCAGGACATTTGTATTCTTCCTTGGAAACCTTTTCAGTGTTTCTGGCTTGGATTTATGTATTTGTACTTATAAAGCTGATAACGGAATGATGAGAGAAAATAGATTCTGCAGATGAGTGCATTTGCTTTGCTTACTAAACAGTCGAGCCCATAACTAATTCATGTTGGGCTGCTCTGTCCGTGTGTGCTGCAGTTTACAATTAAGAGAACTGGGTTCTTTAAATCTAGACAGAATAAATAATGTCATAAAAATCTATTTATAAGTATTCATGGCAATAAGCTGTCGCGCCATGGAGGGCAGAGGGTTTCCAGATTTTGTTCCAGCCGAAGACCACAGCAGATGGTTTCTCTGATTAGCACACCTCCACTCCGAATCAGGAAATTCATCTAGTTTAAGGTAAGATTAGGCTGGAATGAAGTGCAGCAAAGCAACCAACCCCGCTTTATGCACTTCATACAGATCCAGGCAGTAAAGATACCAGATGCAATTAACCCTCTGAATCACCAGCAGGTCCTCTATTGGTTTTTTATTGTTATTGTTTTTTTCTTTTCTTTTTTTTCTTTTTTTTTTGCTTCGTCCCATTTCTACTCACCATGGGCTGATTTTCCAACAGCTCAACAAAGAAACAAAGTAGAGAGAATTTAAAAATGTCTTTTGACCAGTCTAACAAACTGAATGTCATTAACTCCACTGGAAAAAAGGCCGTGCAACATACTATAAATATTCTACTACTTACATCCGGGGTGTCAAACATGCGGCCCGCGATCCAAAAGCAGCCCACCAAAAGGTCCACTCCGGCCCATGGTGCGACTTGTCAAGCATAAAAATTACAGAGCAGACATTAACTGCAAATTGTAAATTTGTAAAAGTATAAATTTAAATAATTTGTAGACCTTGACAGGTAGTTTTGATCATAAAGTAAAATATCATCTTGCTCATTGTTCTTTTGTCGTTTGTGCCTCGTTTTTGTAATATTTTGTCTAATTTTTTTTTCATCTTGTTTTTTGTCTGATTTTCGTTGTTTGTCTCGTTTTTGTTGTTTTTTTTCTCGTTTTGTGCTTCTTCTTTGTCTCACGTGTTTTTTGTCTCATATTTGTGATTCGGTGTTTCGCTTTATTCGTATTTTTCTCATTTTTGTTGTTTTGTGTCTTATTTTGTCTCATTTTTTGTCGCTTTGTGTCTCATCTGTGTAATATTTTGTCATATTTATGTTGTTGTTTGTCTTTTCTTTTGTCGTTTTGATCATAAAGTAAACTACTATAACATTCATTTCCAGATGGTATTTTGTAAAAAGATAATTCCTTAAATGTGAACATTTTAAGAGCGTACCTTTTTTTGCACTGGTACCTTTTTTGCACTGAAACCAAGGAAACATGTGGAGTTGTGGTTATTTATAGGTTATTATTCTCTGATTTTACTGGTCGGCCAACTGGACATCAAACTGGGTTGAATGTGGAACCTGAACTAGAATGAGTTTGACACCCCTGACTGACTCGGTGTGCAGTTTAGCTGAAAAGTTCCTGAATTTTTGTTACTGGACACTTCTATCGCAGCTATACCAGTCAGAACTCCGCGGTTGTGAGAGGGAGGGCAGAATTTTAGTTTTTTTATAGAATCTCGTTACTGGAGACAGCTTAGTTTTGGTGAATTTTAAATGACACATATAGAGTAAAGCGCTTTTGATGAAATATTACTATTCTAAGCTTGGATTTTTGAAGTTTCACAGTGGAACCAGAAGTCCCACATAGTTAATTTACAGAGTTGAAAATCTGCTTATTATTTCAGTTTTTACAGTCCCTTGCTCTGATAAATGGTGTAATTTTGGCAATTTTTAAAATGATAATATTCCTTTTACACCCGCCAGTGGGTTTGGGGTCATACAGGGTTAAATGAGAGTAATATGAGCAGTTATATTTTAGTTATAAACCTATTGGTCATAAATAGAATTGAATATCTCATGACAATGTTTAACCCAGTGATTCTGTCCAGGTTAAAGGCTTGTCAGGATTATATTTTATATTTTTGCCTATCAAGACTAATGATTAACTCCCCTACACCCAAACACCACTGAATGTAGATAAGCTATATATTATAGTTTTGATTGGATTCCATCTTTTGTACATTAAGTTGATAAACTAGCCATAGGTCATCACATCTACTCTAATCATGCATTTTTCAATAATGTGCAGCTCATTATCTTACTGACTGCACTATAAACCAGGAGCTCTCGAGCACAGCCACCCACATGGAAGGAGGAATGTGAATATATATGACAATCAGTACAAATACCATTCTTTTTTTCCCTCAATACCAAAACTGTCAATCAAATAAATGTATTTCATAATAAATCCTTTAGGGGCAGGCACAGGGTGTTGCTATTAACTGTCTGGTCGTAGCTACAGTTCTACGAGCACACAGGAAATACAACAATGGAGGGTGAATTACATGTTGTTGATGGTGATGTAGGAAAGGAGCAGGCTGCTATTCAATGAGTACACATTGTCCTGTCCGAGTTTAACAAATCAGCATTTGTCTTCTTTGAATTTAACCATTTAGTGTTGACAAACGTACAGCAGTTTATTATGCTTAGAAGTACCGACCCTGAAATAGGTACTTTTTCTTCCTAAAAACAGCCATGAAAGAGCTTCTATAGGAGGCAGTTCCTGCAGTCAGAAGATGGTCAAAGGTTCAGGGCTGCCCTCAAACGACCCACATGTTCCTACAGTGAAAAACAAGTTCCATCCCTTTGGCAGCAAACCTCCATGTGCTAACTTTAATTCAAGACACACATCTGGCAATCAGAATGAGTTGACATTTTTGTTTTTGTTGAAATGTACAGGTTGTGAGATCTTGGAGGGATGTTTGTTGTTTCAGCAAGGAACACGGTGGAGTATTGTGATGATCGTCTTTGGATTGTCTGTCTGTTAACAACATTACTCAAAAACGGATTAACGGATATCGATGACATTTTCAGGGAAGGTCAGAGTGATTAGAAGTTGGTAGTGATGCGGCTTAAAGTCTGGATCCATGGATTTGTTAAAGATTTCTGTATCATTGTGAGCTAGCAGCACAGCATCACTGTAACCATGACAACAAATGAACACTACATCAGCTGCCTGCTGACGATCACATGATTGTGATCCTACTACAAATCCACCTCTGAGGACTTATCAGGACTTATCTGTCAGAAATGATCCAAGGAACAATTGATTAAATTGTGGGGGTGTTTCTGAGTCCCATCAATTCCCGCCACATGCTACATATTTAGGTCACGTGATTCGATATCCGTACATAACGTACACATGCAGAACACACGCCTGTACTCAGAGCAACGTCATTTTGTTTGTGGGTACATCTATATTAAATGGCCATGTTCTATGTTGCCGTGATTTCTGATCATCAATAACTCTTAAACAAGTGCTGCATTTCTAGTTGGTTATTTGATTGTCAATATTACTATTATCTAGTGTGTGCTGTAAGTATGTAGACTGTGTGCTGGATGATGACGATGGCGGGGAAAAGCATAGGAAAGTACCCTCAGACATTTTTTAATTCGGATTATTTCCAGTAAATTACATTAGACTGTTATTGAAATATCGTTTCACCAGGAGACATCCTGGAGATGTCTAATCAAATCCTGTTCATTTTGTAAACCTCTGCTCTGCCCCCTGTGTGTGTGTGTGTGTGTGTGTTTGTGTGGACGCCTGAAGCCATCGAAGGGAACGGTGAGGTGATCATCAGCCCGGAGCAGAACTGCAGCCACTGTGAAAGCAGTGAATGCTACCAGACCAAGGTCGCCATCGTCTGCTTCTGCGATCACGACCTCATCCTGGGACCGGACGGAGTGTCCTGCCTCAACACTACACTACGTCTGACTTACTTTTTTATATACTGTACTGCATGTGTGATGAAGAACCATTGTCTATTTCTCTGTCTTCCATACAAATATGTGAAACTAATCCAAACGTAGAAAAAACGAGCTGAGCTAAATGGAATTGTACCTGTAATTGACTGTGACTCAGAGAATAGATAATGAATTAATATGCGTAATTAAGCCTGGGAGGCTCCGTTCTCTATTGAATCTTTATCTGTGGAAATGTTTTTTTAATGGTGCTTTAATCATTCATAATAATTATCAATAAGTGGGATAAGCTAACCTGTTAATGAAAATGAATGTAACTCTAGCTGTATTATGTGTGCGGATTCTTGGCCTGTGGTTTGCAATTTATCTCTGTGCTGCAGTCACATAAAAGCTCTTTATCTTTGGATAAAAAGGCTCCACCTGGATACTGATGTCACGACATTATACGGTGGATTTTAAATGTGTTTTATAACGGGCTTAATGAGCCTCAGTTCACGCAGCTGGCTGTGCCTGTTCGGTCATGTCAACATGGACTAAAAATCATTTTCCAGAGCGTGCAGTGCCTCCATCCTGGGTTAAACTGTGACAAAGGAGCGTAGACAAACCCCAGTGGATTGAGAATTGCCTCTTCAGTTATGATTTGTAATCTCAGATGAATAATACATTTATGAATGTAGATCTGAAATGAATTAATATGGCAGAATGTCACTCTATAATTTGAAGCAAAATAACAGGGCTATTACCATCTCAATGATATCTTAATGACCTAGAGCCTCTCCTTGCCCTATGGTTTGCAAATCTGTTCTCAGTAATGACAAGCAGTAGATAATTATATGATGCTAGGTCATAAAAGGTCACCATCTCAATATGGTCTCTGCCGGTGTCCAGAGTTGTTCCTCAGCTTAGACAAGTGAAATGAGATCCCCCCCACCACCACCACCTCCACCACGGAGGAGGAATTGACATGCACCGGCCGTCGCTGCTCCTAAGCTCTGTTGTGTCATCGCTTTCACATCATTAATTAAGTTGGGGATCAGCGTGGTGAAGTGCATGTTAATACTCCTTCGGGGAAGATAACAACTGTACAACACTGTTGTTTCCCCTTGTGTTGCAGCAGCGATCGTGGAGCCTCCACCCCCGCCTATCTCCCCCCTGGCGCTGGTTCTGTCTGTGGGCACCTCGGCCCTCATCGCCGCCCTGCTGCTGGCCGTGTCAGGAGTCATGATAAGTAAGAGTCACCTCAGTCTGTATGGTCACTATGGAATACTTGGCATCATCGTCCAGTCAGGTTTTCACACTGCAGATATGATTCTGGACGATGAACAAACTGAATTTTGATGAAAATGTGTAGGTACTAAATTATAGCACAAACTGGCAAATATTTAGTTCACAAGTGAGCTTCAAATCCCATCGTCAGTCCAACAGCCCACTGTGCACAGACATATGAAGAGCCTGAATATGACTATATTTTCAGTCTGTGTTTTATACTTGTCTTGGCAGCTGAATTGGACACTATCAAGCAGATCAATGGATGTTTAAAAGGCAGGCAGCTGATTAGAAAGCTCCTTGTTAGACGAGCACATTCACTGAGAACATGTCAGGTCAGAAATGCTATTCTAAAGCTCTTGACCCGAAGAACAAAGCACTTCGACAAGGTAGAAATCTGTCTACATTTACCATTTATCATTTGAGAAACATCTGTGGTCGGGTCACAGCATTATTTATTATAGAGGAGAATGTGGGAGCTCCTTGTTCACTTACTGTACATGACAGACAGACAGTAAAACAGTGAGCACAGACATTTTGGACATTTATCAATCATTGTAATTTTGCATCATCACTGATATAAAATGATACGGTGCACAACAGTACCACAGTGTACAGATTGCATTATGGGACTGTTAGAAATGAAGAGAGAGAGAGAGGGAGAGAGAGAGAGTCTTAAATTGTTCTATAGAACAGCTGCATGATATTGGAAAAAATGACTTTGTAATGTTTTGTTTTCCTGCAATATATATCGTGATATGAAAAAACTTTTAAAGTAAATACCGCCTGGGTATAATTTAACAACTGAAGGATGCCATCTGTGACCAAAGCGCTGCAGTCTGGTCACTGATTTAAAGCAGCAGGCTCCATCCTGTTCACAACATTGTCCGGGTCAATATATAACTGAGGGACTTTTGAAGTCCACGGGATATAGCTGCATACATTTTATTACAAGCAAAAAAAATAATGTTTTTATGTTCATTATGATCATGTCTTTACAAATTCCATAATTATTTATTATGGAAACAATCACTTATTAATGAAAAATGACTAGATTTCACTAAAATGTCAACTAAATAACTGTCCCAATTTAAAAACAACCACCTTCTAATTAGCTAAACAGTAATAAAATGAGCTTGTTCAACAATAGCTTTGATTGTGTTCTTTTTATTAAGTTGAGATAATCATGACAGATATTTCTTTTTTGGCAATATATCAAATATCATATGGAAATAACTAATTGTATCTGTGTCTCAGAAATCCCTTTCCACTAAGTTCCCCATTACAGAAACACCTCTCCAGGAAGTGAGTTAATTCCAGATCACATGACCTGCTCCACATGATGTCATTTCCTCCTGAAGAAAAGACTGGCCAGACTCCAAGGCTTTCTGACTTATTTAATATAAAGTAGTCAACAAGTTTACTACAATATCTTTAGAAATAACTTTCAATTTCAATTTTACTCAGTTGTATATATAATATTTAGAATAATCTTTCTCTAAAATGCCATGTGGTGTTTGGTTATTGATGTTGATTTTAGGCCTGAAAACAGCAAAAATGTCAACTATGATACAAAAAGTCCCACAATTGTATATTGACCCATCCTTTGTTATACAGACTTGATGTCTCTCATCAAGGTCCAGAGCAGCTGAGATTTCTCTCATGCTGTTCTCATTTGATCATGAGGAAAAACTTTGTTTGTAAACAGCAAAGTTTCAGCTGGAAGTTGTCGTTGATAAAGCAGAGGGTAAGAGGTGTGTAGGGCTCCACTGTCCAGCTGGACCACAATAATATTCCTTCTGTGACATTTTTCATACAGCTTTTTGATGGCAAATTGAGAAAAACAGGTGTGTATTATTTTCCTATTGCTTTGAGGATCATGTTTTAAACCCCTCTTTGGTAACTGTGTTAATTGGCATCACGTCTTTCGTGAGGTGAAAAGGTATTGCATCCGTGATTTCTATGCCATTTGAAATCTTTCTCACATGGTGTAACACTGACAAAGGCATTCCAAATAGTTTTGTTTGTTTTGGTTTTTTTTTTTGCTTTGGATGACGCTCATCATACAGAGCTTTGTGGTGCCGATTTACACAGTCAGACAAGTTAGTCGTGTTGCCTCATGCACCGGCAACAACTTCAAGACGCAGCCAACAAAAAAAAAGGTTTTCGTACACCATCATCTGTCCAGACTTTCCTTTTTAGTCTTTCTCTCCTGTTCCTCACTCATTTTGCTGCGCACATGTGAAGCCTGCACCTTAACAAACTTTTCAATAAAGATTTAAAAAAACGATTACATGTATCTAAAAACTCTTAAATCTGAGAAAAAAATATTCTATCTGACAGATTTGTCTTTTCGTCAACCAGGGGTGTCAAACATGGGGTCCATGGGCCAAAAGCGGTCCTCCAGAGGGTCCAATCCGGCCCTCAAAGTGTAAAAATTACAGAGAAGACATTAACTGCAGATTGGAAATTAGTAAAACTGTAAATTTCAAATCATTTCGAGACTATGACAAGTTGTTTAGATCATAAAGTAAAATACTAGATTGCTCATTGTTCTTTTGTCATTTCATGTCTGTTTTTGTCTTTTTTATGTCATTTGTCTTATTTTTGTCATTTTGTGTTTTGCTTTGTTTGTTGTTTTGTGCATCGTTTTTGTTGTTTTTTTGTCTCGCTTGTGTTTGTCTCATTATTTGTCATTTTTTTCTCCTTTTTGTTTTGTGTCTCATTCTTGTCATTTTGTGTTTTTTGTTTCACTTGTGTTTGTCCATCTTTTTGTTGCTTTGTAACTTTTTTGTTCAATTTTTAGTCTCTTTGTTTTGTTTCTTGTCGTTTGTCTCATTTTTTGTCATTTTTTCCTCACTTTTGCCATTTTGTGTGTCATTTTTGTAATATTTTGTCTTGTTTTTGGTTTTTTTTTGTCTTTTTCTGTCAGACTTTTGTCGTTTTGGTCACAAAGTAAAATACTATATCGTTCGGTTCCAGATGCCTGTGATTAAAATTTGGAGTTGTGGTAATTTTTAGGTTACTATGCTCTGATTTTACTGGTCTGCCCCACTTTGGGCTGAATGTGGCCCCATAACTAAGATGAGTTTGACGCCCTTGTTAGAGATTAATCATGGAAAATAAGAACTGTACCAGATTTCTTTTTGTATGAATCACCAAAAAAAAAAAAAACACTTCCTGCTATGTGCGTATTTGATGACACTGAAATGATATAATGTGCAGCCCTACTCTGCAGCATTATAATTATAATCTGCTTAGAATTTAGACATATATTGGAGAGACCTTCTTGTTGTTACTGAGCATTAAACATCAAACTGTGCTGTTAAATGTCTGAGAGGTTCTAGTCTCTCTTTTGGTCTGAACAGTAGACACACATCCTCTCACTCTGTATCACAGACTCTAGCATCTCCAGTGTCTGTTCTGGCCCCTCTCAGGCAGCTCTTACCAATCTGTTGTCAGAATGGAAAGTGAGCATCCCAACCAGCGCAGATATCCATCTGCCTGCCTGCTTTCAGGCTATTACAGCCAGACATATGCACTCATTGAGCCATCATCTCTTCCGCACACTCCCCCCGCTCAGTCTCACACTTGCAGACCGATGCATACATCCAGACTCCCACCTACACTCCTGCACACACATTAGTAGAGGAGGTGGGGGCAGACTACCTTTGTGATGAATGAAACGTGCTAATGATGGATGGCTGCTTAGCCTGCAGCTGACGGCACTCGTACGTTAGCCAGCACTGGGTAAATAAATAACTCCCACACACACACACATAACCATATGCAGAGAAATACTCACACAAATAATTTCCCCTGCAACTAATATGTTTACAGCCCAGGTCAAGGCTTCTAGAAGTAAAAAGTGAGAGGTGTTCTGCGTAACAAATAAAAAGCGGAGCCTTCGTACCGTGGCCTGTGCTGCATGACGTGCATAGATTTTCAAGAAGGTGTAAGCTGCCTTGGTTGTGAGCTTTGTTTCCGTCTGTGTTTATGCATTATATATTATATATATTATGTGTCTGTGTACTTAATGTGCACATTTACAGGACAGAATCAAATGCTGAGGGTTCAATTCTAAAACACAACAAATCTGGATATTTTACAAAGAAATCTGGCATCAGAAAGAGAAAAATCAATGTTTCACAGACACAAAAAGAGAGGTTCAATTTTATAACGATTTCTGTTGTACAAGCATGTGGTCTTCAGAGAAATAATACTTTAAAAGCTTTCCATTTTGTGTGTTTTGCCTGCCAGCAATAATTTTCTACAAGGAGATGGGTTCAAGGTTTTGTTTGTTTTTTAAACTGTGGATGTCTCAGTCGTGGAATGAGACACCTCTTTCTTTTTCACCTCGCCAGTGTACAGGCGGAAACACACAGAGCTGCAGTCTATTCAGCTGGAGCTGCAGAGTCCCGACTGCAAGCTCAGTAAGCTGCGAGCCTCCACCATCATGACAGACTACAACCCCAACTACTGCTTCGCTGGCAAGACAGCCTCGGTCAACGACCTGAAGGAAGTGTCGCGACGAAACATTTCTCTCACCAGGTAAAAGATCTAGCTGTCCTGTCATTGTGGTAAGCACTTATTGATTCAAGGATAACAGTATCTGAACAAACACAGCAAAGCAAAACTTCACAGCTCTGATGAATGTTAATAAAAATCCATTTGTACAACCAATGGAAGTATGGTACTCCAGCCAGCCTTGAAAAGTATGTTGAGAAAATACACCGATCAGGCATAACATTATGACCACCTGCCTAATGTTGAGTTGGTTCCCTTTATGCTGCTAAAACTCCTCTGACCCAGTGGTTCATGGACCTCTGGGGATGTCCTGTGGCACCAGTGAATTCTGTGGGTTGCAGGGTGGGATCTATCTAGATCAGGCTTAACCGGGTGATGAAGTGTAAACTAAGTTACGAATCAAGGCCACAGTCTATGACTTGACTGTGTTCAAACGTCTAAAAAGTTTCTTTAAAGATCTTCAAAAAATCACCAAGAGGAGTCAGCATTCGGAGTGCAGCAGGATTTATTTGTTGACAAAAAATCCAGGAGTAGTTCTTAGCAGCGATAACACCCCAAGAAGAAGTGAAGATACTGAGCTGTGCATCGTCTTTTCTGCTGTGAGCGTTGGTCATTTCTCCACGCCCATAGGGCGTATGATAGGAGTGGCAGTTCTGACACCATTATGCTTTTCTAAATCTATTGGTCAGATCATGACATCAGCTTATCATATTTCATCCCTAGATCACTCCCTACAGAGGACATGAGCATCAAGTTATCATTAGGTCATCTTTTACGGAGAACATGCCCAGGCATGTTCAAACTTTTTCCTCCACATCTTACCCTTATTATTTTATGACAGATTTCATGCATAATATATTTGTATGTGTTATTATTATGATTCCAATATATGCTAAAAGTTGTAATACCTTAAGTATACATCATTGTGTATTGAGCACTCCCATGTTTTATCTCCTAGAGGGCATATATCTTCACAACAAGGCTACAGGTTTTACTTTGTGATTTCTTATCAACCCTTCAGCCATCATTACACCGTTTCTAGGCCTTCTTTTCCCTCACACACATTCAATGCAATCAAAGCACTGGTGGTTATTAGAATATCCAACTTTAAGTACTTCACACACTTATATTACTAATTAATTCAAAGAGCATTTGCCGGGATTACATCATCTTTTACTTTTAGCACATCGTACCCAAAAAATATTACACTACAATGGATCATCCCACAGATGCTCAGTAAGATTTAGATCTGGGGAGTGTGGAACCCAGGCGAACATTTTTGTTCTGTCGTGTTCCCCAGACCACTCCTGAGCAGTTTGTGCAGTATGTTAGGATGCATCGTCCTGCTGAGGGTGGAAACTGGAATCAAGGACTGCTGTTGCCATGGGGGGTTGTTGACCTGCAGTGTCTAGGTGGGTGGTACATGTCAAACATCCACAAGAATGTCAGGACTCGAGGTTTCCCAGCAGAATGTTGGCTTATAACAAAATGATCGATGTTATACACTTCACCCATCAGAGGTCAAAATGTTGTGGCTGATCGGTATATGTTTTCTGGGAATTCTTAAAATTTGGAAACATTTTTGTGATCCAGTTTTCCTAACTTTGCTTCTATGCACCACTACAATAGATGTGAGATCACGACTGAAGTATGGACACTCAACTTTTATTCAAGGGTTTTACTAAAAACAATGTTTTTACCAGGCTTTATAGGGGCAAAATTCTATACTAGCTTTTCATCTATTGCAATTTCAAATGGCCTGATAGGAAACTGGACGTCTGTACGTTCTCTTTGCTCTGTTTTCAGGCTTTAGAAAATCTAGCTAGTAATAATAATGGGAGGTTTTGACCAATCACAGGTCTTTTCATCCAGATCAGGTGACAGCAGGATGTGGTGGTAGAGTGGGTTGGACTGAAGACTTTCACTTATGAGAGTGAGGTTTAAATGCTATGTGAAGTTACAACCAGAATTTAATATTTTAGTGTTTTTGAAGCGTGTGCATATACCCATGCTCACGGGGTGGGAGGGGCTTAGAACAGGGAGGAAAGGAAGAGCTGCAGGAGGAGGTCAAATTTACCTTCCACAGCTCAGGAGTTGCAGTAACTTCTTTACACAGTTCCTCTATTAAGTGGACAGTTTCAGGGCCAGCTGTGGTCTCATTGGTTCATTACAAATTAAGGAGATAAAAGGTCTGGAGTTGATGTCACGTGCTGAATTTGCATTTTGTAGCTGCTGACAGGAACTCTCAACAGGTGGTACAAAAATGCGTCAATGTACCTGAAGCACGGCATTTTAAAGCTCAAAACATCCAGTAATCTCAAAAAGGTCAGCAACACCAGAAGGACTGAAAGACCCAGTAAAAGGCAACTAAAAAGGATGATTGCAGAGGAACAGCACCTTCACAACATCCAGCCAAGCCAAGAACACTCAAGGAGGTTAGCATGCAATTTTCAAAGTCTACAATCCAGAGCTGCCGTCATGAGTTTAAATATAGAGAGACTTACCTCAAGATGGTAATCACTGGCGACACTTAAAAACAGAAATGCCCAATTAAACTTTCCTAGAAAACCTCTGAAACATCCTGTCAGTTCTTGGAACAAGATTCTTTGGACAGTTGAAGATGATCTTGTAGCAAAATGATGGAAAGATAGATGACTAGAGAAGGAAAGGAAGGGCTCTGATTGGACCGTATCATCTGTCAAACATGGTGGAGGAGCATGAATGGCTGTCAGGGGAAATGGTTCACCTGAGGTTATTGATGATGTGACTGCTGACCGAAGTAGCAGAATGAATTCTAAAGTGTACAGAGCTCAAATTTTTTCTCACATTCAGTCAGATGCTGCAAAACTGATAGGATGACGCTAAAGATAGACGAGGACCCAGAAAGTTGCCACGAGGACAGCCTGAAAGCCAGGAAGCAAATAAATGTGATGTTCTTAAATGACAATCATCTGGCCTCAACCCAGCTGAGTTGCTTTGAATTCAATGAAAACAAAACTGAGGGCAGAAAATCTCACAACAACTGAAGGAAGCTGCATTAAAGCATTTTGAGGGAGGAAACTCAGCATTTGGTTATGACCATGGGTTCTATGCTTCCAGCACTCACTGGAGCACTGCATAGATTCGTATTCAAGTATTAAAAACAATAATTAAATTTATAATTAATGACGTTTGCCCAATTACTGTTGAGCATGTGAAAATGGAGGGACTATATTTGTTAAACCACTTGAATTAAAACTGAATTCCTACACATCAATCACATCTTTATTTTTTTTGCTTCAAATCAATTGTGGTGGTGTACAGGGGCAAAATACTAATTACTTGGAACCATGTATACTTTAACAGTTTATTATTAATCTCTGTGATAATTTGTTTTCTTCTGTAACTAGAACATTTTCCATCTAACTCATCTTGAGTTATGCGAGTCTTAGATCAATTAAAACTGCTACAAAAGGGTAAAATCAAAAGCATAATTTGGTATTAAAGTTTATTTTTCTACCCTTGCACATCTGCAATAGACCATCACAGAGAGGAAGTTGTTTACTTTTGTGAGCTGAAAAGCTAATTTAAAATACTAATTAGCATGTCAGCCGTCCTGCTAAAAAGAAATCACTCTTGTTGATTTTCTCTGAGGTTCTCATTCCTTTAACCAACCCTGAGCTCCACCGTTGATCGTCGCCTGAACAACGGGATATTTGCACTATGTTTTACTGCTGTTTGCTTCAGATGTCTTCAGTTTCCAAATCTCATCATTGCTTGAGTCTTTCTGTGTGGAAGTTTCAGCGTAATCCCTAAAACATGATGTACCACTAAATGATAATACTAATGTTTGTGTTGGTGTGCAGGGGTCTGGGTCACGGTGCTTTTGGTGAGGTCTATGAAGGTCTGGCAGTGGGGATACCTGGTGAACCAAGTCCACTGCAAGTCGCAGTCAAGGTCAGTTTTTTCACAGCTCTGACTTTGAGTCAAATCAGACTAATGGACACTTCTAAAGTAATTACACATCCTGCACTTAGTGCCGCTTTTTTCCGCATCAGAGCTCATGAAGTTGAGGGAAGTTTTTCTTGTACAGTTCCAACAAAAATACTGCATCAAACCTTTTCACAGCCTTATATTTAGAAGTGCATCAGGCTCTACAAAGTATTACAACTATTGTATATAAAATCTTACTGAAATTTGGTTTCCATTTACACTAGACCCTTCCTGAGGTTTGTTCTGAACAAGATGAACTGGACTTCCTCATGGAGGCTCTAATCATCAGGTAACCTCTACAGAGACAATCTAAATACCAGTGTGTAGGATTATGAGGGTGCAGTTTGCAACCGACAGAATACCGCTCCTCTTCCAAGCATGAAGGAACATTAGTGGTGGCTGCCACTCCGATGTAGAAGTGCAGAGGACCTTCATGGGGCCGGTGTTTGGTTTGTCTGTTCTGAGCTTCTGTAGAAACATGTCAGTACAACATGGCAGTCTCTGTGGAAGAGGACTCACTCCCTGTAGGTCTTCAAAGTGCTCATTCTAAGCAAAAACACAACAACTTGTAAATACATGTGATTATACACTAATGGAAACATAATAAGGACTACTGATTCCATTTCTGCTAATAGCTCCCCTGAAATCCTACACACTGGTCCTTTAAAGGATTCTGGCTGCCGTTCAGAACCACCTAAGCCATTTTCTGACACATTTCCATGCTGTGCTGCTGTCCCTGCAGTAAGTTCAGCCACCAGAACATTGTGCGTTGTATAGGAGTCAGTCTGCAGGCCATGCCCAGGTTCATCCTGCTGGAGCTGATGGCCGGAGGAGACCTCAAGACCTTCCTGAGGGAGACCAGACCCCGGCTGGTGAGACTCACCGCTGTATCACGCTCAGCTGAACATTGTCTTCTACGATCGCTTCATTTTTTCAGCATTGACACCACCTTGTTGATTTAGTCGTTAGCAGTTGCTCGTTGACACATCACGGTTATGGACACAACATTACAGTTCGTTTAGAGTTCTGTTCAGCTGATGAAGACCAGGATTTACTTTCTATACCAACTCCTGAGGGAAATAAATGGTTCTCAAGCTGCTAAAAGCTCTGCTCTGTTTACCAGCACGTTGCTAAGAGTCTGCCTGCTGTTAGCTGCTGAACAGGTAGTGTACAGTGTGTTTTTAGAGTTTCTTCACTGTTGCAGCCAAGGCATTGCTATGAGAGCAGTGAGGTGAACCAAACCAGTGGAGTTATAGCCAGACAGCTAAACAATGAGCTGAAACGCACTATTATATCAAATTAGCAATCAAGCCAAGAGCAGCTGCAGATCCAGGAGATAATTCTCTTTAAGTTCATCACTATGAGGGATCCATTTCACAATGTCATATTGTTTTCACATCGCTATTTGATAGATTGTTATCATAAAAAGTGATTATAGCCCCTTTAGGCTATTATTTCTGATGGAGCCTGAGAATTGTCTCATCTAAGTTAGTCCAGTCAGATCTTGTACTAATGTGTACTCCATCTGTGTCCCAAATCTGCCTCAGATATATTCACTAATATCTAATTCTGTCTTTGTCCGTCTCATCTGTGTGTGATCAGGAGCAGCCATCCAGCCTGACCATGGTGGACCTTCTGAACGTGGCCAGAGACATAGCTAAAGGCTGCCAGTATCTAGAGGAAAACCAGTTTATACACAGGTACTTCACCAGATCTGCACATTTTGCAAAAACAAATGCAGAAATTCTGTGGTTCTCCTTCCGAAGCAGATCAAAGCAACAGAGAGAAAGGCAAACTGTAAACAGCAAACAGTACATAGGGTATTGCATACCACTGAATGCATTTGGAATGCAAATGTGCATTAGGCAAACTGAGTTGCCCACATTCATCTGCTAACGTCTACTCAGAATTGTAAACTGACTGCATCCATCCAAGCATAACATATGGACTCTGCACGCCTTTTGCCTTTCGTACGATAGCAGAAAGGACAAGTGATGAGTTTAGTATCAGCACGGCCAGATGGGGTAGCCGGCTTGCCTTTTTACGGTCTGTATCCAAGGCACAAGTCAACAGTGTGTCCCTCTATAGACATATTCACAGTGGTTGGCGAACCAAAGGATGTGGCTCAGGAATTATTTTGAAGCTGTCTTACAAAGATTAACTTCATGAATGTCCTTGAGGAAAGTCAAGTACATGTTAAAATGAGGAGGGGTCAAAACAGATTCACCAATCATATTAAGACAATTAAAGCACCTTCCTTGTGCTCTGTCTTTGACTTCCTACGAATTGGCCAATGACACACGTGCCCTAATAAAGCTTGTTTGCCCCAATGTGGCACAGTAAAACTCCATCATTCTAATGGCTCGCCCTTCTCTGGAGGCTTGTGATCTTCCAAACAACCTGATTTTCTGCCTTCAAAGCTGCATTAAAATTCACCCTAACACCGTCCTTGAAGCTGATTTCAATTTTATGGAGGTGTGTTTGCTTGGGGTTGAGTATGGGGGCAGGTGAATGAGGGAAGGTGGAGGAGTAGCCACTGCTTTTTCTCAGGGATTACTGGCTTGGATGACGAGCTGTGATGTGCTCCAGCAGGTTAAATCACAGGGTTAATGCTGTCTGAGAACAACTTACTCCCAGCTTTTGTGTTTCTCTGCTTATTTCTGCGGCGGTGTTCATCTGTTTTACAGCCAGTGGATCATGCAGTGTTGCTCTTTGCTTATTTTATTTTACAACAGGCTTGGCCCCCGCAATGGAAATTGCCACTGCCTGAAAAGGAGCCCTGTGCTGGGGGTGATGGGTACTTTAATGTAACTGCAGGTGTTAAAATAAATTAATAATACAGATTGTTCTCGAAGTGCTGCAGTGAAATGGGTCTTTAAGCTGCAGTTAAAATTTACTGTAAATAAGGTCTACAGGATGAGGCCAGTCAATAATATTTTAATAACTGCTCTCACACCGCGGTGCTGCATGTACAATTTCTCTGTGTCCTTCTCTAAAGCCTTCAGCCAGCAGTCTGTGACAGCTACTGCTGCATTTCAAGGCTCATCCTTGCCTACGAGCAAAAGCAAATCATTTCCATGCATTCTTTCAAACCATTAAACAAGGCCTGCTTGGATTTAGCTGGAGGCCCTCACAGAGAGAGTGTCTGTGTGCATGCCTTCCCACCTGCTAATTAGAGTCATGCTAGGAAAAGTCCTTCAGTCTTCCTGAAGTAGCGGTGTAGCCTTTAAATGGATTGATTGTTTGACTGTTTATTCCTGAACAGGAAATCCTGTGTGATGACACAGTTTAAGAAGTTCTCTGTAGCAGGTTTTGACAGCTCAGTTTACTGACACTCTAAATTAGACTCCAGCAAAAATAAAAACAGGCTTTCTCGGAGAAACTGAGACGCAAATAGATGCCAGAAAACATTGCAGTTTTTATTTCATACTAAATTATTCAGTATCAGATTTGTTTTAGTTTGTAATATTGTAAGTTGAAGGTTTCCCACTTGTGGTACATTGAAGTAGGGCAACCATCACAGTGTCTTCAAGCCTGGACTAAATCAGTCTGAATTATTACCGTATCCTCGTCGTGTCATTTCTCATTTAGGTTCTTCAGGGTGTGGAGGCCACACTTCAAAACAATGCATTTCTGTCTGTACACTCAGAGCTCAGTATGGTGGTTTCTATCACTACTACGGTAGTTATTTACTTCCATCCCAGCCCTCTTTCATGATCTAGTGTGAGCAGAGTGCCACATGATGTTATTCTGATGTTAAATCCTGGCCAGATGCACGCTGATGAGGAGCATTGTGTTCACAACATCACTTGTGAAGATGTTAAGAAAGTTAGATGGGAACAGAATACAGTGTGTGGGCTCAGTTTCCTTTCCCCAGACAGGAGTGGAAGTCGCCATGTGAACGACTGTATTTTTGCTGTAAGAATAACCCACCACAGTGCAAATATGAATTTTCTCCTCTAACCCACTCTGTCTTCATACACTGTGGAATATTTCAGTCTTTTCTCTGGATGCACCATGTGGGTAGAGTCATAAAGGCACTAAGAAACTATACACTTTGAAAGACAACTATACGCTTGCCCAGGGCAACATGGTAGTTACACTGAACTTCAGATCCAACTGGGGAGCGTCTGTAGGTGTCTCATACAGGGAACTCTCTTACAGATGCAAATATAGGAGAAACTCTGGAAAACTACTAAGGAAATGAGGAGTTAGACAAGTTGTGTGAACATCAATGTTCCGCTTGTCTCGCTCTTACATACACTATATCCCAACATACTGTACTAAAAAACTCACATCATTTAAACTTACAATGACTTACTGTAGCCTAATAAAGTGACGAAGCTCTTATCGGTCCATGCACAGCGAGCTGACAGTGGGTCTTTCTCATGTCTTTCAGGGACATCGCAGCTCGGAATTGCCTTCTGACTTGCAAAGGACCGGGTCGTGTGGCCAAGATCGGAGATTTTGGGATGGCTCGAGACATCTACAGGTACATTTCCAAACACTGACTGATGTAAGACAGGCAGGAGAGACCATCTTGGCTCAGCTGATCATGTTTGGTTGAAGTAATGTCCAGCTAAGGTCCAAAAGCAGCAGAGTAAAGACTCAGCTCACATCAAATCGACCACGAGAAAGAAAGTGTCTTTCTGAAGAACAGGCATTTGGAGACATCGGTATCAGCCCAAATCAGTTGACAGTGAAAGCTAAACCATGCGTCACTAATAAGTCTTTTGTACATGCATCCATCCATTCCCACTGTTTCTTCAACTTACCACTGAGGAGGATTGTGAAGAAAAAATTACTCTCTTGTCCTCTACTAAGGAGTTCCCTTGCAGCTGTTAGCTGAAGACATCATGCAGGTCAACTGTATTCACCTTAAATCATCCCAGAGATCCTATGATTCACCTCCAATTATCCTGCAGGTTATCACCTTTGAACCCTGTTCCTATTTACTTCTCCCAGAATAAGGCTGTGAGCACATTCAGGCCTTCTCTCCTGCTAGTATGTACATGAGAAAGACAACCGCTGTAGGAAGAAGATATGTCAGGACTCCTGACCTGGTCAAGATTAGATATTGTTTAGTCTGACGTGCCTGAGCAGATAAGTTGTCCCCATGTTAGGTTGCAGTCTAAATCTGGCTTTCCTCCCAACCCAATATTTACCCGAAGGTCGAAGAGAATCCTCAGAATTGATGCTGTCGGTGCTCCCATGAATGTGCTGCTTTGTTGTATCACTTCTCCTGATATCAGTAAACCTTCCTCTCGACCTAAGTCGTGTGATTCTCCAGAGCGTCTCTGTATCTGCCTCCTCATCCTCTCTTGACATCGCTGAAATTCCACAAAAGGATGTATTGCTACTTCTTGCTTTTACAGGTTATTCTTATTTAACATGAAATTCTAGCTATTTGTTGGCCCTGGTGCACGCTGGTCTTTAGTCTGCTGAGGAGCATTGTGCTCACAAATCACTTCTAAGGATGTAAAGAAAGCTAGATGCCAGGGGAGCAGAATGCAGTGTGTGGGCTCACTTTCCTTTTTCCCCAGACAGGAGTAGAGAATGCTGTGTGAACTGTTGTATTTTTCTCAAAGAATAATCAACCCACCACAGTCCAAATAGGAATTTTCTCCTCTAAATAAGTAGTCAGTGTAGTGAGAGCAAACACACTCACACCTACAGCCAAGTTAGAAGCACCAGTGAACCTACGATGCATGTATCTGGAGTGTTGGAGATAACGGCACAAAACCCACACAGGCCAAGAGAGATCACAGCGTATAGCACAAATTAGCTTTTGAAGATTTGAAATCAGTTCAGACTATTTAAGGTTATTTCATGGGAGCATTAAGGCTTTTATTTAAAACTGACATTGGAAAGAGGTGGGAAATGTGGCAAAAGAGGGAAGAGGAATGGATGGCAGCGAATGGTCCGGTCAGCCGGGAACTGAACCGGTGTTCAGGGCATTTGCACACATATGTGACCTAAATACTGGACCATCAGGAGGACCCTATAGGTTTGGTTTTTATGTACAAAGAAGGACATTTGACTGTTAAATACATTCTCATACTCGTGTGCAGTAGGCTGTATCTAATGTACACTCTTGTAGCGCATACGCTGGGCAGAGACAGTTATTGGGCTGCACATAAACTCTCCAAAGTTGACGAGATGAAGAAATTCAAACCACGCAGACCCGTCCGTGCTAGTAGACAAGTAAAGTTTAACCTCAGCTATTTCAGACGTGGCTGTTTCTATGTCTTTCTGCCTTTTATCCACATGCAAACACAGTGTTAGCTTCTGGAAAACTTAGCTTCTGGAAAACTCCTTCCTGGGTGAAGATACTCAGAAACTCATTTTGCAGTGTTGACATGGAAAAGATAGGAAAAACAGGTTTTGGCTTCTGATATCAGACAGGCATCGTTATCTCCTTTGTTTGCATGAGAACATTTTGTGCAATAGTGGATGTATTGCCGGCAGAACTTTTTACATGTTGCATAAATGTACCGTTATTTTCCCACTTTACTGAGAAATTCAGGCTTTAGACTCAGTCAACATTTATGATTTCCTCCTTCCTCAATGTTAGCAGAACCAGTAATAGCTTTTTTGGAGGCTTCATGGCTTTAGCCTTAAGGTTATATCTCCACCTGTTGTTTTGGCATGCTCTTACATTTGCTTCTTTGATTTTCAAATGGACAGAGCTTCTCTTTTTTTAAGAATAGGAGAAAATAGAAAATAGTTTGCCAGTTCTGTGCTGCCAGCTCTTGCTACTTTCAGTCAACTCACAGTATGCTGTAATGAGACTATACTAGAGTTTAACTAATATATGTTATACATCTTCTAATTGCATGACATGTTTAGACACAAAGACACATGTAATCATCCATCCATCCATTTTCTATACACCACTTAATCCTCATTAGGGATTCTATCCCAGCTGACTTAAGGTACGTGTCCACTGGCTCCGACAACTTCCTGCATCCCATTTATTGTCTATGTGAAATGCGTCGCAGTGCATGCTGGTTGCACTGCGATGCATTTCGAGCTGTGATCCGGTGCGTCTCCCCAGAGCTCATTTGCAAAAAGTGGACTCGACTTCGACCTCTACAGGTCCGACGCATCGCGAAACGTTCGTTAAACGTCAAAACTAGACGTCGTTTAAGTAAAACAGATTCAGGACAGATTCAGCTACTGCACAGCTTATTTCTCACCTCAAATGCCTTCAGAAACACTTTTCGCTGAACTGTTCTCGTAATAAAAGAGAAAGTTTGCAACTGAACTGCCATGTTGGTCCGAAGCATCTACCAGACTGATGTTGAAGGCGCTGTCATGTGACCATCTAGTGGCCAACTAGTGACTGCCCACCAAGCAGTTGATTTTCAGATGTTGTGCGTTTACATGTGGGAAAAACGGATCCAGTGGACACGCACCATTAAACCTGTTTTATGTTTGCCACGTCAGCGACGTCTGCGTGGCTCCGTGTGGACAAATCACATAATTTTAGCAGCCACGTCCACTTACGCGGCCTTCTCAAGCGGAACACTGCCGCGTTGTGCACCTCCAGATGGAGACACGCAGAAAGCTGGCAGAAGAACAGGAGCTCCTTCACACAGAGATCACTGTGATAACCGTGTTATCAACAATTCATGGTGTGAAATTAAAACTAACTGCTGAAATGCAACTATTCTGTAAAATGCCATGTTGTAAGTGGTGGAAACAATGGCAAACTTCTTAATGGAGTATAAAGCCTCACACGGTCTCTCAAGCCGATTTCCAAGCGTCTCATTTCCGCACGGCGAGTTCATGCGGAAAGCATAACCCAATCTTTAGGGTGAAGACAGGGGACACCCTGGACAGGTCACCAGTCTATCACAGGGCTAACAGTCCCTCTCACATTCACACCTATGAACGATTTAGAATCACCAGTTGACCTCAGCATGTCTTTGGACTGTGGGAGGAAGCTGGAGAACCTGGTGAGAACCCACACATGAACAGGAGAACATGGAGACTCCATGCAGGAAGATCCCAGACTGGGACGCAAACCAGGGATCTTCTAGCTGTGAGGCGACAGTGCTAACCACTGATCCACCGTGCAGATCCACATGTAATCAGATTTGAAGTATTTTAGTGAGAGTACAAACAGTTTTTCTTCCTGTGTGATTGTTAAAAGTTTTGTCACTTCTCAAGCACAGTTCTCAGCTGGTAAATGCTGAAACTCAGCTGTTTTACTCTCCATCAGACTAATGCCTTCTTTTAATCCACATCAGCTCATCTGTAGCCCCAGCAGCGTGCCATTATTCTTAGCTCAAACTTTCTAATACAGCTAACACTACTTCACGCGACGCCATTTAAATGAACACACAATCCAGCAGGGAAATCTCCCAAGCCTTTCATCTGGTAATAAATTAGAACAGGGGAAATATGTCACAGCATTCTGCTAAATCAACGCAGCACTTTCGCATCATCCCATGGAAAGTCGCACAAGAGCAAAGTCACTCTGTGAACATCCGGAAAAGGCTGTTGCACAACATCCCCGGGGAGCCACATTAGGAAGGCTTGATTTAATTGCTGATGTCAGTTTTTCAGGTGCCTCGCTGCGATATTGTTTTTATCTCTCAGCCTGGAGCTGCGGTGCGAGGACTGGGATTCTTTTTTTACTATCATTGTTATGTTCAGAGGGAGGGGTGGTTGTTTGGTACACAATGCCAGCAGGCCACTAGTGTGTTATTGCTGCTGTTTCATGATGTCTCCCTACTGTTACGTGACAAGGGACGTGGGAGTCTTTTTGAGGCGATCACAGGGGACACGTGCCCCAGTGAGGGTCTAGGTCAGCTTTTTATATTCTGATAGGAGAGCGCACCGCCACATGGTACTCCACTGATTCCCACACACACACAAATTCACTCACACACTCTCACATGCATGCTTGCACACCAGTGATGCGGTGGTAAATAAAGCGGGTAAACAATAGCTGCTAGACAGTAATCATCCTAAGGTAAACAGCTGCCGGTGTGAGGAGAAATCCACTGTGCTTTCAGAAAGGAGTTGTTTTTGCCTTAAACTACCAGATATTCAAAGGAACTCTTAACAATGGTTGTATAGCATGACTTTAGCTTGTATTTATTAATGTCAGTCTGGCGCGCTCACATGCAGAGACGCACAATAAAGGCAGAACAAAGACATTCAGCTCAGCCGACACAAGTATTAGACTCCACCATTGTGTCCTCAGGTGCATGCTTCTATCTCCCTTTCCATTCAGCACAGTCGGCCCTGAGCCTTTGTCTCTCGCTGTTCTAGACTTCTCTATCTCCCAGCTTCCCTCCTGCTCTCAGAGTGGCTCACACAAAAACACGCACGTATAAAACACCTCTATTGGAGCTATATTTTCCTGAGACTGTATTTAAGCTTCCCTAATCTGCAGCTCAGCTTTCAGTGGTGGCGTTAGCAGGAGAAATAAATATGCCCATAAACGCTTGTGCTGAAGAAGCAGAGGTTGATCTACTGATAGGGGGATTATCAGTATTATATCCTACATTTTGGCATCCTTCAATCTTTTCACAGTGTTTCAGCATCCTCTAATGGCCAGATAACAGGCTGAATATGTGTACGTTTGTGTTCGGTTCATCTATTTTTAAACATGTCGGAACAGGCGGCTGCAGCAAAAACATACAGCAAACAAATGTAAGACGTTGCGGCAGGCTGGTTTTTGGAAACTTATCGCTGGAAATACACAGAGCAACAGACACAGAATGAACTGAGCGCCAGCAGTTTGACCTAATTGTATCTTTTTATGGAGGCAAGTGCACTTCTCTCACTGTCTGCTTTATTAGGACAGACAGGAAAATTAGAGGGATCCCGAGGAAATGGGTAGCAGCATTCAATCCTGTAATAGTAGGTCTAAAAATGGAGGTGGAAACTGAATCCCATCACTGGCTGCATCATGTTGTTTTAAGTGATAGAATAAGGCGTGGGGCGGGTATCTGCCCTGCAGCAGTTTTTAGCTAATCTGTCAAGCAAACAGACTCCACCAGTGATTGTTTTCTCTGCTTCATTGATTATGTGTAATTTTCCTCAAGGGTAGCTTCTTATGCCAATAGTTTGCTAAGTATATATTTCCCTTGTAACCACATTATGCGAGTGAATATCATCTATATCCATCTCTCACGGATCCCCTGAAGACACACAGCTGTGAGTTCAAGTAAATGATGAGGGCTTGTTATTTGCCTTGAGTTCATACTGTGGGAAATGCAGCAGTCTATTTTCTAACGTTCTCACCTGAATTTGTAATTAAAGAATCCTCCGTCGTATAACTACGACACCAAAAAGTTGGTTTGAGGAACTAATAAACATTGCAAATTTGGGGTTTTCTTTTTTCCCTCTAATGACTGAGGCTTGGCTGCAGATTCTGAGCACTGCATGCCTTATTATGTCAGTTTCAGCCTCTTGGCACTAGATACATATTATTTTTAGATTTAATTTTACACATCGCTTTCAAGACATTCAGTTCTCTGGCTTTTAAGTGAACTTCAGACATGTTTTGCCCCAGGTGAGCAACAGCACAGCTTGAAATCCTCTTTAAACTAAAGACCAAATCTGATGGGTCGTGCAGCTCAAGCGTACAGGCTTGAGATGGTGTATCTACCCCAGGGCTGTCAAATTCATTTTAGATCAGGTTCCACATTCAGCCCACTCTGATCTCCAGTGGGCCGGACCAGTAAAATCGTAACATAATAACCTATAAATAACCACAACTCCAAATCTTTCCTTTGTTTTAGTGCAAAAAAAAGTATGTTCTGAAAGAGTTCACATTTATCTTTTGACCTAAATTTATGAAAAACCTGAAATTTCTTAAGAAAATTAAGTTCAGTTTCAACAACATTGAGCCTCAGTTTATCATTTCCACATTACAACTTCCAGATCACAGAGTGTCTACAAAGAAACACAACATTTAGTCACAGCTATCTGGAACTGAACCGTATAGTATTTTACTTTACGATCAAAATGACAAAAGGCAGACAAAAAAAGACAATAAGCAACAAAAACAAGACAAAATATGACAAAAATGAGACACAAAACGACCACAAATTCAATTCAATTCAATTCAATTTTATTTATATAGCTCCAATTACAGTCAAATTGTCTCAAGACGCTTTACAGAACCCATATGCCTGAACCCCAAAGCAAGCCAAAAGGTGACAGTGGCAGGAAAACACCCTTTTAACAGAGAAAAAAAACCTCGAGCAGAACCATAATGTGGGGGACCCATCTGCTGCTGGCCGGGCGAGTTGAGAGGGACAGAAGAGGTAGAGAGGTAGAGATAGAGGGATAGAGGTAGAGGGATAGAGATAGAGAGGTAGAGATAGAGGGATAGAGATAGAGGGGTAGAGGTAGAGGGGTAGAGGTAGAGGGATAGAGATAGAGGGGTAGAGGTAGAGGGATAGAGATAGAGGGGTAGAGGTAGAGGGGTAGAGATAGAGGGGTAGAGATAGAGGGGTAGAGGTAGAGGGATAGAGATAGAGGGGTAGAGGTAGAGGGATAGAGATAGAGGGGTAGAGGTAGAGGGGTAGAGATAGAGGGGTAGAGGTAGAGGGTAGAGATAGAGGGGTAGAGATAGAGGGGTAGAGGGATAGAGATAGAGGGGTAGAGATAGAGGGGTAGAGATAGAGGGGTAGAGGTAGAGGGATAGAGATAGAGGGGTAGAGGTAGAGGGATAGAGATAGAGGGGTAGAGGTAGAGGGATAGAGATAGAGGGGTAGAGGTAGAGGGGTAGAGATAGAGGGGTAGAGATAGAGGGGTAGAGGTAGAGGGATAGAGATAGAGGGGTAGAGGTAGAGGGGTAGAGATAGAGGGGTAGAGATAGAGGGGTAGAGGTAGAGGGATAGAGATAGAGGGGTAGAGGTAGAGGGGTAGAGATAGAGGGGTAGAGGTAGAGAGGAAGAGGTAGAGGGGTAGAGGTAGAGGGATAGAGATAGAGGGGTAGAGATAGAGGGGTAGAGGTAGAGGGATAGAGATAGAGGGGTAGAGGTAGAGGGGTAGAGATAGAGGGGTAGAGATAGAGGGGTAGAGGTAGAGGGATAGAGATAGAGGGGTAGAGGTAGAGGGGTAGAGATAGAGGGGTAGAGATAGAGGGGTAGAGGTAGAGGGATAGAGATAGAGGTAGAGGGGTAGAGATAGAGGGATAGAGATAGAAGGGTAGAGGTAGAGGGGTAGAGGTAGAGGGATAGAGATAGAGGGATAGAGATAGAAGGGTAGAGGTAGAGGGGTAGAGGTAGAGGGATAGAGATAGAGGGATAGAGGTAGAGGGATAGAGATAGAGGGGTAGAGGTAGAGGGATAGAGATAGAGGGATAGAGATAGAGGGGTAGAGGTAGAGGGATAGAGGTAGAGAGGTAGGGGGGGACACAAGGACCATAAAACACACAGTATAATACATGCATGATAAGACAGATGATACATGCAAAGTACAACTAACATGGAAACTGATTATAGTTTACTGCTATGGTGTACAGCTCTGGCATTAAATATACTACATATATAGCTGGTGGTAAATTCAAAATGAGACAAACAACATGAAACAAAACAAAAAATGAGGCAAAAAAGTTAGGAAGCAACAAAAAATGGACAAACGACACAAAAGAGACACAAAATGACAAAAGCGAAAAACAAAACGACAAGCGAGACAAAAAGCACAAAATGACACACAAAACAAAGAATAAAGCAAAACACAGAATGACAAAAGTAAGACAAAAAAAACACAAGCGAGAAAAAATGAAAAACAAAATGATAAAAAAAATGAGACAAATGACAAGAAAAGACAAAAAACACCAAAAACAAGATGAAATATTACAAAAATGAGACACAAATCAACAAAAATGAGATACAAAATGACAAAATATGAGACAAACAACGCAAAACAAAACAAAGGAAAGGCAAAATTACACAAACGACAAAAACGACTCAAAACAAAGAAAACAAAAAACAAAACAAATTATTACAAAAAGGAGACACAAAAAGACAAAAGAACAATGAGCAATCTAGTATTTTAATTTATGATCAAAACAACTTGTCATGATCTACAAATTATTTGATTTAAGTTTATAGTTTTACAAATTTACAGTTAATGTCTTCTCTGTCATTGTTACACTTTGAGGGCCGGATTGGACCCTCTGGAGGACCGGTTTAGTCCCGCGGGCCGCATGTTGGACACCCCTGATCTACGCGTCTCCTGCTGCCAAGACCACAATCTTTTTTTGCTTGTTGTCCTATATTTTATCCAGACTATGACTGCCTGTTGTATTCTTGTTTGTGATTGTTTTCTCTTTTTTTCTGATTATTTATTTACTAGTGTTTTGGTCCAGGGAAAACCAGCGCAGCTCTTTCCTCGCACTGCTTCCCAATCACACGTGGGAGCTGCCCACCGTAATTACAACGCCGTCCTGTGCAGCCATGTGCAGCTCGAGCAGAGCAGCTGGTGCTTCACTTACTTGTCTAGCGGAGAACGAGTGTTGCCGCTGCTCCTTTTCTTTTGCGAAAGCCTCGGGGATTTGAACTGGCAACTATCCAGCCACAGTCCTATTTATTATCAAGCACTTGCCATGTTTGCAAACAAGCGCTTGGGGAATAAATTGACATTTTTATGACAACATTACCGAGGGCAAACAGATTTACTCCTCTGCAACAGCAAACCGTGCCAAATAAAGTTTTTCCCAACTGAACGCAGCAGACGCCGCTTCAGTCAGACCCTGATGTGGGTCCGTTTCTCTTCGAGGTGTTCCTCGAGCAGGGCGAGATGAACCAGGCGGTGACCTCTATCATCACCAAACACCAGATACAGCACGACTCAGATCATTCCTCTACCAACGCAGGCCCCAGACAGCACTAAAAGTGGCCCAGACGGGGTTCAGCCCGGTGAAAACTCTCCCTGTGGCCTGTTAGAGGGTCTAGGAAGCTGAGAATACGACTGGATCGGAGCGCTGATACAGCCGCTGTCAAACAGTGAAGTCATTGTTGGATGGGAGAATTTTTTCTTTTTGACACTCGGCTTTTCAGGGCAGTGGTGTTGCTATGGTGACGGTGCTGAAAAGGTTCATTTAGAAATGATCACTTTTTTATACATTAGCCACATGGTTGTTCAGTAAGCATTTTACAATTCAAACTCTCTCTCCCCCCTCTCTCTCCCTCCCTCCCTCTCTCCCTCCCTCCCTCTCCCTCTCTCTCTTACTCTCCCCCCTCTCTCTCCCTCCCTCCCTCCCTCTCCCCCCTCTCTCTCCCCCCTCTCTCTCTCTCTCCCCTCTCTCTCTGTCTCCCTCCTCCCTCCCTCCCTCTCTCTCTCTCTCCCTCCCTCCCTCCCTCTCTCCATCCCTCCCTCTCTCTCTCTCTCCCCCTCTCTCTCCCTCTCTCCATCCCTCCCTCTCTCTCTCTCTCCCCCTCTCTCCCTCTCTCTCCCTCTCTCCATCCCTCCCTCTCTCTCTCTCTCCCTCTCTCTCTCCCCCCTCTCTCTCCCTCCCTCCCTCTCCCTCTCTCTCTCTCTCCTTCTCTCTCTCTCCCTCTCTCCATCCCTCCCTCTCTCTCTCTCTCCCCCTCTCTCCCTCTCTCTCCCTCTCTCCATCCCTCCCTCTCTCTCTCTCTCCCTCTCTCTCTCCCCCCTCTCTCTCCCTCCCTCCCTCTCCCTCTCTCTCTCTCTCCTTCTCTCTCTCTCCCTCTCTCCATCCCTCCCTCTCCCTCTCTCTCCCCCTCTCTCTCCCTCTCTCTCTCTCCCCCCTCTCCCCCCTCCCCCCCTCCCTCCCTCCCTCCCTCTCTCCCCCCCTCTCTCCCCCCCTCCCCCCTCTCTCCCTCCCTCCCTCCCTCTCTCCCTCTCTCTCCCCCCTCTCTCTCTCTCCCTCCCTCCCTCCCTCCCTCTCTCTCTCCCCCCCTCTCTCTCTCTCTCCCTCTCTCTCTCCCTCTCTCCCTCCCTCTCTCCCCCCCTCTCTCTCCCTCCCTCTCTCTCTCTCCCTCTCTCTCCCCCCTCTCTCTCTCTCCCCCCCTCTCCCCCCCCTCTCTCTCTCTCTCTCTCTCTCTCTCTCCACCCCCCTACCCCTTCTCTCTCTGCCTCTCTCCCTCTCTCTCTCTCCCCCCCTCCCTCCCTCCCTCTCCCTCTCTCTCTCCCCCCCTCTCCCCCCTCCCCCCTCTCTCTCTCTCCCTCCCCCCCCTCTCTCCCTCTCTCCCCCCCCCCTCTCTCCCTCCCTCCCTCCCTCCCCCTCTCTCTCCCAGGGCGAGCTACTACAGGAAGGGTGGGCGTGCCATGTTACCAGTGAAATGGATGCCACCTGAAGCCTTCATGGAGGGCATCTTCACATCTAAAACAGACACGTGGTGAGAATCCTACACTGTTCATCTCAAAGCTCCCCCTCACTGTGACTTCCTCTCCTAAATTCCACCCTCAGACGGCTGCTGTCCCATCCTGCTTCCTCGCTGCCTTTCTCTGCTGCTTCACCTTCCTCTGTCCTTCGGTGCATTTGATCACTGCCCATTTGTTTTTCTTCTAATTCCTTGTCTTGTCTCCGTCTCTCAGTCGTCCTCTGCTCTCGTCTCTTCCCGCTTCAGCTGTGATGATGCCTGTAATTTATGTCGTGATTGTCCTCAGCCTCCGCCGCTTTCTTTTCTCCTCCCTGAAACTAATCTCTCCTCTCAATATCTGCCTCTCAAAGGTCATTCGGGGTTCTGCTGTGGGAGATCTTCTCGCTGGGCTACATGCCATATCCGAGTCGCAGTAACCAAGAAGTGCTGGAGTTTGTAACCAACGGTGGAAGAATGGACCCGCCTAAAAACTGTCCGGGACCAGTGTAAGAGCAGACGCATCGCCGTGACCACGACAGATCACACCAGCTCCTATTAACCCTCCTGTTGTCCTCATTCACAGGCATAAAAAATATTGTTTCCTTGTCTGAAAAAAATCCAAAAATTCAGCAAAAAAAAAATTCCCAAAATTTCTGAAAATTTGCAAAACCTTCAGGAAGAAAATTCCAATAATTCCTTAAAAGTTTTATTTTTAAAAAAATCCCCAAATGTGGCAAGAAAATTCTTGTAAATATTTTCAAAAAATGAGTAAAAATCTTCCAAAAAAAATCCTAAAAATATCTAAAATGATCACATATATACAGGGTGGGTGGTAACGAGTTACATTTACTTGAGTAACTTTTTGAAAAAAATGTACTTCTGAGAGTAGTTTTACTGGAAGGAAATAAAATACAGTATATCTTGTCACTGGAAGTAGTTTGCACTGTTCAAACATAACAACGTTACTTTACTACAGGTATTTGTTTCAAAAGCTTTATGCTGTGAAAAACTGAGATTTGGAAATTTGTGTTTCTTGGGCCTTTAATTGTCATTTTGTAAAGATGTTATTTTTGCTATTTTTTATTTTAGTATTTGGAAATACCAGATTTTTCACATTATTTTACACTTTTGTCTGTCTGATTACATCATTTCTAAAAAATAAATCAGACATACAGTACTTGAATAGTCTTTTCGCCAAATACTCTTTTACTCTTACTTGAGTAATTTTTTGGATGATTACTTTTTACTTCTACTTGAGTGATATTATTTTGAAGCAACGTTACTCTTACTTCAGTACAATTTTTGGCTACTCTGCCCACCTCTGCATATATAGCAGTAAAACTTCTATTTTCTTTAAGAACATTCAGAAAAAAATCAACCAAAATCCAGCGAATTTTGCTGGATTTTGGTTGATTTTTTTCTGAATGTTCTTAAGAAACATTTTTAACATTTCTTTTCTTCCACCAAAAAATGTTGAAAATGTGGACATCAGAAGTTTCACTGTGAATTGTTTTGTTTTTTTTTCCACATTTTCAAACTTTAAAAGTGGTCAGTTTTGACCTGCAGGACGACAGGAGGGTTAAACTTCCCCATAACTAAGCATAGAGGTGCTCGGCTGTATGTGAAGCGTACATGAGACATACAAACACCAGCATCCAGACAAACACATCAACACACGGCGGCGGACATGAAAGCCTCCAATGGTTCTCTGATACTGACATGTAAACGAGTTGTGACCTAGAAGGTGTCAGAAAAATTTAACGGCAGATTGCTCTCAGTGCTTTCACCATGGAAACCACACAAACTGTTTTCTTTCATGTTTGCCTCCCAATCTGAAGGAAGTCATGGTCAGCTGATAGGGAGCTTAAAAACCATTTCCCAATCACAATGTGTTTTTCACTCCCTCTTTAATATACTGCCGCTCGCGTGAACTCTATTATAAAATAAATGTGTCGGCACATGCACACATTTTCCCTCTCTCTCCGTCATGAACACATTCTGGCAACACTTTGGCCTCTCCGTGATTTCACGGCTTTATCCTTCACACCTGTTGGTTGCAGCTTTGCAGATTACTCCTCATATCTTTTCTCCTGCCTTGCATGTTCCCCGTACATTTTTCCCTTTAAAAATAATCCCGGCCATGTGGTGCTCCGTTAATTTGAAGTTCTGGCGAGCCTCACAACATGAAGCAGATTAGTGAAAGCGGCACGGCAATCAGATCAGTGAAAATTAGAAGTCAGGATTTAGCTTCAGTAGCTGCTCCTGTAATCTGCATCACCTATTTAGGAATCACTTTAACAGGGGGACGCTACGCTTCAGCTCCAACAATGAAAGCAGCTTTGAAGGATATTTTGTCAAAACGCATTTATGTGGCGTTTGTAGGAGCAGCAGGAGTGACAGCGCTGGAGGACGTCCTCTACACCTGTGTGCAGTGGGAGAACATGCTTTCATGAGGTGTTTTCTGCTTGTGTGTCGTTCATGTGTGTCTTTAGGTACCGTATAATGACTCAGAGTTGGCAGCACCAGCCTGAAGACAGGCCTAACTTCTCAAGCATCCTGGAGAGGATTGACTACTGCTTACAGGTAACCAAACAGCTCACCGCCACATTCTGACTGAAAATATATAACTGCAGCTTTGGATTTATAAGATTATGCCGTAGATCAGGGGTGTCAAACATGCGGCCCGCGGGCCAAAACCGGCCCTCCAGAGGGTCTAATCCGGCCCACTGGGCGAGTTTGTAAAGTGTATAAATTATAGAAGACATTAACTGCAGATTGTAAATTTGTAAAACTATAAATATAAAATAATTTCTAGATCATGACAAGTTTTTTTTTTATCATGTAGTTTATTATTATAACACATGTTCTTTTGTCATTTTGTGTGTCATATTTGTAATATTTTGTCTTGTTTTTGTTGTTTTTTGTCTGATTCTGATCGTTTGTCTCATGTTTTTGTCGCTTTGTTTCTCGTTTTTGTCGTTTTGTTTTCTTTTTGTCTTGCTTGTGTTTTTTGTCTACTTTTTTGTCGTTTTGTTTCTGACTTTTGTCTTTTTTGATCTCATTTGTGCCATTTGTGTAATTTGTTGTGTCTCGTTTCTGTCGTTTGTTCATTTATTTGTCACTTTGTAACTTTATTCTGATTTTTTTGTCTCTTCTTTTGTGTCATTTGTCTCATTTTTTGTCGTTTTTGTGTCTCGTTTTTGTGAAATATTTTATGTGAATGATACACTGAGGCATAATGTTGCTGAAATTGAACTATTTTTCTTAAGAAATTTCAGATGTTCATGATGTTTTATAAAAAAATTATTCCTTAAATGTGAATATTTTCAGAATGTACTTTTTTGCACTAAAACAAAGGGAAAAAATTGGAGTTGTGGTTATTTATCAGTTATTATGTTATGATTTTAGTGGCCCGGCCCACTTGAGATCAGATTGGGCTGAATGTGGAAGCTGAACTAAGATGAGTTTGACTCCCCTGCTGTAGATACACTGAATGCAGAACAGAATAATCACTGATGCTGGCTACACCAGGCATGAGAGCAGCGTGTAAGGCCTTTATTAAATCCATGCAGATGCACACTAATGCAGACATGTAGTTGTTGCTATTTTACTACTTTTGTCATCTGCAGGAGTTTGCTTGGACATCTTGGTTAGATGAATGTGTCGCTGCATTCTGCACACTATGGCTAACCCAAACCCAAACACTGGGCTGCATACAGACATCCGGAGACGAGTCCATCATGTATCTTCTGAATTCAGGGAGATGTTGAAGTTTACGTCACATAGAAACTATCAGACCCTCGCATACCTGCCGACACAGAGAGCAGAACACTGACCGAGTGGTTCTTCATATGCGCCACAAAGATCCGCAAAACAGATGTAAAAATAGACTATAAGTACTTTTCTGTTTAGATTTTCTTACAAAAGGTGTGCATGGTCATTGTACACAGAAAGGAGTAGAGAATATTAAGTGTCTGTAATTATTTTAAATGAACCAGAGGTATACAGGGAATTGCTTCTGTTGTATAAAGCAGTGTTTTCACTTCAGAGTCTGGATCACCGCTTTAGCATGTATTTGCAGCTGCTGCTTACCCTGTATGTGTCCAGCAGGTGCAGCTAGTCAAACAATTCCACTCCAGACACTGCTTACTAATGCTACATGTCCAGTGTAGCCGCACCGTTAGGCAAGACAAGTTTGTATGAGGTGTAAAAAAAAAAAACCCAGTCTATTTCTGCGAGAACCAAAGCTGATGGATGGATGCGACCTGCTGGCTGCTGTCTCATCACATCTGATCTCTGAATGCTCTGCCTCATTTCAGGATCCTGACGTGGTGACCATGCCCCTGCCTGTTGAGTACGGGCCTGTTCCTGAAGAGGAGGAACGTGCATCCTCGCGCCCTGACGACCCCTCGGCTCCCACTGTGCTGGTGAACGCCCAGGTGCCTGATGGGGAGGCTCCTCAGCCGCCCCCGTCCTATCCTAGCGAGGAGAACCGGAGAGGAGGGGAGCACGCCGTCGTGACTAGCACAGCATCGGAGGCCAAAGCACAGACATCAGCTCAGCCCCAGCCATACCTCCACCAGCACCAGCAGCCTCACACGCAGACCTCGATTGCCATGACGACCACTAACACAGTCACCTCGGCTGCCCCCTCCACGCTCACTGCCAAGGGACCTCATGTCGCCACCCAGCCCGCTCCAGAGGGGGGCCACATCAATCTGGCTTTTGCCCAGGGCCACCCACCGGAGAAGGACGGCCACAACGGGAAAAGCACCAGTCTCTGGAATCCCACGTATGGCTCATGGTTCCTGCAGCAGCAGCAGAGGAAGCAGCAGCAGCAGCAGCAGCAGCAGCAGCAGAGGCAGGCGGGGCTGGGGGCAGCAGGGGGCAGTAGTGGCAGGGTGCCTGGGGAGGGGCAGGAGCATGTGGGTCGGACGGTGGCTGAGGTGGCCGGGGCGCTCGGCCTCCAGCACCAGCACCAGCACAAGCAGTTCCAGCATCAGCTCCAGCAGCAGCACCAGCTCCAGCTGCTGCACCATCAGCAGCAGCAGCAGCAGGGTCTCTGCAGACCGCTGTTACCCCCACCGCCCCCTCCTGCTGCCCAGTCACCTCTGCTGTTAGATTCAGCTGCCTTGCCCCCGGTTCCCCTCTACAGACTGAGACGTTTTCCTTGCGGCAACATCGGCTACGGCTACCAGGAGCAAGGTCTGCCAGTGGAGGCCAGCCACAGTAACGCCAACCCTCCCCCAGCCCCTCCAGCCCCGCAGGGTGTCTCCTCAGCAGCCCACCAGAGGGGGGCCTCTATTCCCACTTCGGTGTCGCTGGGTCGGCCAGGTATGTCCGAGGACAGCCGTCCACTGCTAGTTACTATGGGGACAGTGCAGGATCCACGGCTGCCCAGGATGGAGGGCCACAACGCCACCGTGCTTTAGCCCTGATGCCTGCTGCGCTGCTGCTCTTTTCTTTCAGGCCCTGTCTTTGGAGACTGTGTGTTCAGGACACACAGCAAGAAACACTGTGGACACCAGGACAGAGACCATTTTCCACCATCCCCACTGTCCCACCATTTTAGTTTCTTCCCCTAGTTCAGACAGAACTCATCTCTCTGAAACAGGCTTTTTACAGGAGAACCTTAGAGGTGCGTTAAAATCCCCAACGGATGCTAAAGCACATCAGAGAACTAAAAAGCTTCGGGAGGCAAAATGTAGAGCAAAGGCTAGTTTTAAGAGTTTAAAAATGTATTTTTTCACCGCTGGAGGGATCAGGACTGAATGAGAAAACTGAGAAAGAAGGATCACCTGGAGAGTTTCCATAGTGTTTGGGACCAGGAGTGAGCACTCAGTGTGTTCATCAAAAGCTAAGGAAGCTCCTTGTCTATCAGAATGGACTATTATGAGGATTAAATCTCCACATTTTGCCAGACTTAAGACTTTGACTCACAGACTTGGGTGAGCAGTTTCCCTGTAGCAACAACCAAGTTGTCTGCAGCTGCCAGCCACATGTGTCAGTTCTACTGCAGAACCCTCGCACTGTTCCTTATCCTTTTGGGAAACAAACAGCGAGGTAAATAACTTGTATCAGACTATTTTTCAAGAGTATCGCAGAATTAAACACTGGATTACCAGAGACATTTATACAAACAAAAAAAAAAAAATTACTGGGAAAAATGTGTTTGTTGATGTTTGCTTGCCTGCTTGTTTATTTATTCATTTGTTTATTTATTATTTGGACGTGGCTCTATAAATTATTAATGAACACGCTTCTTCAAGTCCAAACAAATTCATTTTACATTAACTGGTATTCACTTTAGTTTTTTTTTTTTAAGCTGCAGGAATACATTTTTGGTTATATCTAACAAAAACAAGATCGTGAATAATTAAAAAAAAAACTCAAAATATCCCAGATGGTTTCTTTTCATACGGATAGTGGTAATCAGTTATGGTGGGAGAAGGGGATAGAAGACAGACGCAGGTGGGGAGATTATTCTACAAAAGACAGATTGAAGACAAACCAGCGCAGCAACATTTAGGAGTTCAGCTTTTTGTTATTGCTGAAGGTTGGAAGTCAGTCGTTGCCCCTGGTCCTGTTGAAATCACTGCTCTTTGAACTCTCCGTGTGCACAGCTCCTTTCTGATGAACGAGTGCTTTGAGACAGTGAAGCTGAGGCTTTTCTTTACCAGTGGCTTTTCCAGTCACCTTTTATTAATTCATTTCTTGTTAAAAAATGTTTCTTTCCCTTTTTTGTCTGGATATAGAAACAGTGGATATTGCTGAATCAATCTTAACCTTCAAATTGCTATCTTGAAGCACTCCACGTTCTTAAATTTGCATATTTTATCTTTTCTATTATAGGATGGGTGTTGTGGAATACAAATGAGTCTGAGTGAAAAGTTTAAATACAAACTGCTTTTGCTCCACATTGTGAATGAAACCCAGGACCAGTCTGACTGCACTCATTTCCAAACACATGATGTTAACACTAGTCAGTGTTTAAAGTCTGTTTTTTCAGTTACATACAATATATCTGTCGAATAATGCCATGAGTGTGTTGATATTTAGGTGAATGATGACAATATTTTTTGATGCTTTTGCTTGACAGTTTTTGGCAATGCTGTCAGTCCATCTGCTGTAAAGAGATGATGAGCTGTCATGTACTTGTCATGATGCTCGGTGATTAAGACAAATGCATTCCTGTTGGCAAAGTCACTGAGCAAGCTCACTATCGGCTAATGAAAACTGTTTTTGCTTTGTCTCCAGTGCCTGTGTTCAACTGCATTCATTCTGTGTTTTCTTCGCAGCTCATGTCCGTCGTTTGATGTAAAAAGACAAACCCAACTGCACCTGTAAATGTTGTAATTATAAAGTATTGTACTATGGCTCTGGTAAAAGCTGTACATTGCCCTTCAGAAGACATTCGGCAAGATTAATAAATTACTATATAATAGCTGCATTTGTCCATCTGCTGCTGTCTTTGGAGAGGGGAGTCTAATTGATTCAATTTAACAAACTGATTGGTGATTACATTTCCAAAACACAATCATCAATGACAGATATGCAGCAACTTATTCCTCCGCCAAGGAACGCGGAGGAGTTATGTGATGATTGACGTTGGTTTGCCTGTCTGTCTGTCTGTCTGTCTGTCTGTCTGTCTGTCTGTCTGTCTGTCTGTCTGTCTGTCTGTCTGTCTGTCTGTCAGCAACATTACTCAAAAACGGACTAATGGATTTGGATGAAATTTTCAGGGAAGGTCAGAAATGACACAAGGACCAAGTGATTAGATTTTGGCAGTGATGCAGCTTATAGTCTGGATCCAATATTTCTGTATCATTGCGAGATAGCGGCACGGTGTCACTGTAACTATGACAACAAGTGAACACTACGTCAGCTGCCTGCTGATGAATGCATGATTGCGATCCCACTACAAATCCACCACTGCAGACTTATTAGTACAATTTAATACAATACAATACAATAACTTTGTTAATCCCCGAAGGGAAATTCAATTGTCTGGGTTGTCATTTGTTTACTTTAAAATTAAATAGTCTAATTGCTGATGGTAAGAAAGATTTTCTGAATCTTTCTGTCCTGCAGTGCAGGGATAGGAGCCGTCCACCACTGATGTTTCGTTGCTCATTGAGGCAGATATGAAGTGGATGAAGGCAGATATGAAGTGAAGTCTCAACCTCTTCATTCACCCACGGTGCAGGTCTGGTGTGTCGCCATTCCCTGTCCAATCAGTGGCCTGCACTCTGTAGATGTCACATTATCGGCTCGACTCAGCTCGCTTGGAACCCTGGCCAAGTAGGTACTAAAATAGGACCTGGTACCAGTTACTACGTCCTAATGGAAAACCTCACAAACTGAGTAGAGTCGAGCCCAGTGGGTGCTAATGGAAAAGTTAGTGCTGTTCTGTTGCCATTTGGTTCCATATACAGTATACAAGAGGTGCGAGTACAACCCTGTGCAGTATTACTGAAAGTTAAAATGATTGTGGACTATATTGAAAATGAAGGCCCCAAAGTATAATTCAGTGCAACAAAAGTGAATACCTGTGCTCACTGAAAATACACCGAGTATACCTGTTATTTCCAGTCACTCTACTTGCATGAACATGGTCATAAAATGATCTGTGAACAACATAACCATTTAAAATTCTGTCTGCTTGTCTGTATCATGGCTCCACGTTGAAAAGAACAGCCAAATCAACTGAAACTCTGAGAGTGAGTCTAAACAAAAATGGAAACGAATACAGAAGCATCAGTGACCAATTAAAAACCAGTGGAAACACAGTTGCAGCAGAAATCAAAGGGTAAAGAATGAGTCCAAAGTGCCACTAATCAGAGCTGCAGTGGTCATTTCCACCTAAAATAACTCCACGGACAGTTCACTACTTTGAGGTCAGCTTTTAGGGGCCATCAAAGTTTCTGTGACAGTTTAGACGGTATGAAAGACAAAACATCAATGTCTATGGTTGGTACTCAAGAAAAACAAAAAGTTTATTATTTGGCCTAAAAATGCAACATTAAACTTTATTAAACAACAGGAAAAAGCTGAATGAAGAAGCTGAATTAGTCTGGGTTTTCCATCCTTTATCTACACCGCTTAATCCTCATTAGGGTTGCACAGGGCTGGAGTCTATCCCAGCTGACTGTCACAGGACTACACAATGAGACAAACAATCACACTCATATTCACACCTACAGACAATTTAGAGTTACCAATTAACCTCAGCATGTTTTTGAACTGTGGAAGGAAGCTGGAGAACCTGGAGAAAAGCCCCTCATGCACAGGGAGAACATGCAAACTCCGTGGAGAAAGATCCGGGGATCTTCTAGCTGCAAGGCAACGGTGTTAACCACCAAGTCACTGTGCAGCACCAGTCTGGGTCAGATGGGGTGCAACATGTTTGTCATGAACCGTATCAGGTCTACCACAGTGAATGCATAATGCCAATCCTGAAGCATAGAGGTGCACAGCTGGTGCACAGTCATGTTGGAAGAGGAAGGGGCCAGCTCCAAACTGTTCCCACAAAGTTGGGAGCATGGAATTGTCCAAAATGTCTTGGTATGCTGAAGCATTCAGAGCTCCTTTCACTGGAACTAAGGGTCCAAGCCCAGCTCCTGAAAAACAAGCCCACACCATAATCCCCCCTCCACCAAACTTTACACTTGGCACAATGCAGTCCAACAAGTATGGTTCTCCTGGCAACCGCCAAACCCAGACTGGTCCATCAGATTGCCAGATGGAGAAGCGTGATTGGTCACTCCAGAGAAGGCGTCTCCACTGCTCTAGAGTCCAGTGGTGGCTGCTTTACACCACTGCATCCCACGCTTTGCATTGCACTTGGTGATGTATGGCTTGGGGTTAGGGTTAGGGTTAGGGTTAGGGTTAGGGTTAGGGTTAAGGGGTTAGGGGTTAGGGGTTAGGGGTTAGCGGGCCATTCTTTCACAAATGTTTGTAAAAGCAGTCTGCAGCCTAGGTGCTGGATTTTATACACCTGTGGCCATGGAAGTGATTGGAACACCTGATTCTGATTATTTGAATGGGTGGGCGAATACTTTTGGCAATATAATGTATATACATTTACTTTACTTCATTTCAAAGCAGCATTAACAAAAAATATATATATATCACCATAATTAGCTTCTCCAACTGAAAAGAACCAATCATTTTTGCTGCCGATAATGATGTGACATTATATAAAGGTCTACAAGCTTTAGTTGGCAGGCAATTAAGTTTATCATTGTCGAGAGGCTCTGAGCTCCATTCCCATGATGGGTAGCTTTCCTTTTGGTTGACAAAAATGCTTCGGACTGCACTGTTCTGACAACTGAATCTGATTAATTTGATCACACATTCAACCTTAATAAGACCAATTGTTTGCGCTCTGAGGAATTACAATGGGTGTTTTTTTACAAGTGTTTGGTACATTAAACTGTTCATCATTAGCAGAGTAACTGACAGATGGTGCTAATGGTTTATTACAGATCTGCTGACATGTTTGTCTGTAACAGGCCTTCGCCTCCTGCAGTGTGCGTTCGTATTTGACACAAAATTACAGTGGCTTAATGTTCAGCTGCTCAGCGCTCATGCAGTTCTTCAGTAGTATGTTCAGCGATGTTCTAGTGCTTCAAACACATGGGTCAGACTTGACCATCGAATAGTGGAGTGGCTCCATGCAGTTAGAGTTCCTCCTCTTTATGCATTCTTCCTACAGGATGGAAATAAAGGAAGCGCTGGTTCTGCACGTCCATCAAAGGTTTGTAGGTGTAACACAGTACATTCTTCACAATAGTGATGTGAGTCTCCTCCTCCTTCTGACTAAACATTAGAATGATCTCTGTATGTGGGGTGTTGTTGACATCAGGACACTCCTCGTACTTCACTAGGGTCTCAGGTTTATGTGTAGATCGTACTCAGCATGGTGTTTAGAGCAGTAATGTCATTGTACTGCTTACATGTTCACCAACTTCCATCTAACTATGGGGGCTGAAGAAGTCGTCCTGATGGAGCACACAACAGATGGGTGGGTTTTTATCAGTCTGTTGGTGAGGGTGGGTTTTCCCTTCATGTCCACCAAGGAAAGCGGTGGAGTCATGTGACGATCGCCGTTGGTTTGTCTGTCTGTCTGTCTGTCTGTCTGTCTGTCTGTTTACAACATTACTCAAAAACAGATTTGGATGAAATTTTCAGGGAAGGTCAGAAATGACACAAGGACCAAGTGATTAGATTTTGGCAGTGATGCGGCTCATAGTCTGGATCCACGGATTTCTGCATCATTGCTAGATAGCGGCACAGTGTCACTGTAACCATGACAACAAGCAAACACTACGTCAGCTGCCTGCTGACGATCACATGACTGCGATCCTACTACAAATCCATCGCTGTGGACCAGGAACTGTTTAAAGATTTCATCCGTTGGTAATCATATAACGACTGAGCAGCCTTGGCAGAGTACTGCACTCTCTCAATGAGTTATTTAATGTTTAATTTTCCTACTTTCAGATGAAAAAAAACTGTTCATAACTGTGAGTGTCTGACCTCACACAGAGTGAGGTTACACTCTTAAACTCTTCTTTAAAAATTCAGCTTCAGCTTCTACAGTTCAACAGTTTCAATTAGCAGATGCTTTTATCCAAAGCGGCGTACATCTGAGAGTAGATACAGCAACATGGTAAGGTGGAAGCTTCACCTTAGTCCCCCTTTTTCTTAGTTTTCCAACATTATTTTTTAATCCAGACCTTGACAAATGTAACACTCTAGCTACCTCAGCAAACACACATACTTTTCTCATTATGAGCCTCAAACTTTAAACGGAGACCTGAATTTTTAGGAGGGAGGCAGAAGAGGTGGATGAATTCGCTCTAGTTCCCATTTGTTCTGACATCAGAAAAACATAGTGAAGTGCACAAGTGTGAGAGCACAAGGAAAAGCTGTCATATTATCTTCGAAACTTGGATGCTTAGAGGGTTTCAAAAACTATAAAAGCAAGTTCTGACATGTATGTGAAGCAGTATTTAAGTTTGTAGGTCATCACTGAAACTGAATCAGAACAGTGGCAGTAACAATGTTAACTGTTCTGTACAAGGGTCAGATTTTCCTGAGGTGCATCCTTCCATTGTTAATTACATGATGCAGGATACTGTGATTGACTCACCAGAAGGCTTAGATAAATTAGATTAGTAAATCAGCTGTTGTTTACCGGTTAGAAGCTCACATTTCCAGCAGATTATTTCTTACCAAGTTGGGTTGTGATAGTGGTAACTTTGGCATCATAACCCAGTGAAAGTCAGATTGTTATTCTAAGCAGAGAGACGTTCTTAGCAGGAAATCATGACTGAAGGTTTCTAAGGGGGCAGAGCCTGGAGCTGTGGAGCACCTTTTTCACTAAATCAGTTGCATTCAAAGCAGGATCACGCAGACCACAAGTGAGCAGACCACAGAGGATCAATACATCAAGCTTTGTTCACTGAGAGATAGAAAATCAAGTCCATCACAGAGAATTTGCTAAATAAAGAACATAATCAGCTGTCTAGCATTGTCTCTGAGGAGGAGTCTCAAGGCCAAACACTTGGCGTGGGCTAAGACAGAGCAGCATTTCACAGGGAATGAAGGGTGACGGTAAGGAGAAAGCCAAACATGACATCACATCACACTGGGATAACAGGAAAAATGTACACAACAGTCATATATGATACTCCCCAAATGTTAATTTTAACAAGTAGACCAGTTGTGATGCAAACACATCAAAACACAAAATGCCAAATTGAACAAACTTTCACTGTTACAGGAAAAGCAGCAAAACAAAACAAACCACAGAGATAAACCACAACAGTTCATCCGAACAAAGACCAGCCCATACTTTGGCTGGAAGGTTATTTAATAGAACTGAAAAAGAAACTAACCCAAATATGAACAAAATATAGCCAAACAATGTGAAAGTAAGAGAAGAGAAGAGAAGAGAAGAGAAGAGAAGAGAAGAGAAGAGAAGAGAAGAGAAGAGAAGAGAAGAGAAGAGAAGAGAAGAGAAGAGAAGAGAAGAGAAGAGAAGAGAAGAGAAGAGAAGAGAAGAGAAGAGAAGAGAAGAGAAGAGAAGAGAAGAGAGACCAGCTGACTGCCACCGACTCATATGATGGAACCAGACCAGATGATGGTCTGACGCCACCCAGCAGACTCCCACAGGGACAGACCTGCCCACACTCATTTATTCACTTTAGAAGTATTATCTCCTCATGCCTAACAAATACTGCATCTGTTACAAATGAGGCAGGACAATTCTATTATACGGCAAGAAAAAAACAATTCTAACTCTACCTCTTCCTCTGAGTAGATTACGCCTGGTTGGATAGAAATTACAGAAATAAAACTATTATGACCTCTTGATGACCTAAATCAGGCCTGTCAAACTCATTTTACTCCAGGGGCCACATTCAGCCCAATTTGATCTCAAGTGGGCCGGACCAGTAAAATAATAACTTAATAACCTATAACTAACCACAACTGCACATCTTTCATTTGTTTTAATGCCAAAAAAGTACAATTCTGAAAAAGTTCACATTTAAGGAATTATTTTTTTACAAAATAATATGAACAACCTGAAATTTCTTAAGAAATATAAATTCAGTTTCACCAACATTCAGCCTCAGTTTATCATTTCCACATTACAACTTACAGATCACAGAGTGTCGACAAAGGAACACAACATTTAGTCACAGCTGTCTGGAACTGATGATATATGATGGGATAGTTTTACTTTGTCATCTAAACAACAAAAGACAGACAAAAAATACCAAAAAAAATACAAAAACATGAGAAAATATTGCAAAATTGAGACACAAAACAACCAAAAATGAGACAAAAGACACAAAATATAACAAAAACTAGGCAAAAGATTTGACAAAAAAGTTATAAAGTGACAAAAAATAGACAAACGACACAAATGAAGCAAAAAAATCAGAAAAGGGAGAAACAAAACGACAAAAATAAGACAAAAAACACAAGCAAGACAAAAAGGAAACACAAAATTACAAAATTACAAACAAAATGGCAAAAAATGAGACAAACAACAAAAAAGACAAAAAAACAACGAAATCAGAACGAAATATTGCAAAAATGAGACAGAAAACAATAAAAACACTAAACAAAGCAAAACAAAGACAAAAAATTACACTGAAAAGTTAGAAAGCAACAAAAAAATGACAAAAATTAGACAAAAAATGACAAATACGAGATTAAAAATGACAAAAAAAAACAACAAAAACAAATCGACAAAAGAAACAAGCAATCTATTATTTTACTTTCTGATCAAATCAACTTGTCATGGTCTAGAAATTATTTGAAAATTATAGTTTTATAAATTTACAATCTGCAGTTAATATCTTCTCTGTAATTTTTACATTTTGAGGGCCGGATTGGACCCTCTGGAGGACCGCTTTTGGCCCGTGGGCCGCATGTTTGACACCCATGACCTAAATGATCATTTTGGTTCAGTTTGTCTAAAGCAGGGTTGATGTAGTTAGGAAATAGGATTAACATTCATGTAACATTTCAAGGAGTTTTTCCCCCCATACATCACTACACTTGCTTAGTTTATCACAGTAGACGCTTTCTTATGCTCCTGTAGGGGTTTGGAATGTACCTGGTTAATATTGCTTTCTGCTACCATCTCTTCACCACTTCCACTGTATAATTCAGATCAGTCTTGTTGGAAAGTTCACTGCTGCCAATACAACTTTTTCTGCAGACTGCTTAATGTTTTCCTCCTGAATCCTAATACTGTATATTTTTCTTTGTGGCATCATTTTCATGACGTTGTAGGGATTTCGTGAATATAATTTAGTCATTTATTTAATGTCACTCAGTATGTGTGATACTGGTGTAAGAGGCCAGATTAACCCACCCCCCCGGTCAAAGTATACCCCGGGATATACTACGGCGTAGGCCAGTTTATACCTGTTGACACATAAAGATTAAACAAGTTAAACTCTTAATTGGGAAAAATACACTATGAGATATTATGCTGATGTAATGGTTTATTTATGGAGCACAAATCAAGTTGATCTTAGTTTAAGCTCAAGTCAAAGACACAAAGAGATATTATACTGAAATCTGTTGTACAGAAACAACTGAAAGCAGCACCAGCCAATGTGGATGTTCTTTCATAATGTTTTGCTTTAATTTTTCTTGGTTTTCAATTCAGTTTTTCCTTTGATTTGAACTTTGTTAATTGTAATTAGCTCAAGGACATTCTAGTTATGTTCTTTCATAATGCATTGCTTCCTAAGCGTACCCCTTTGAAAAAAAACAAAAACTTAATAACTCAATTACTAAGAGTTTGACATGCTCAATCTTTATGTGAGATTTAATGAGATCTTTCTGCATGGAGTCTCCATGTTCTCCCTGTGCCTGAGTGGGTTCTCACCAGGTTCTCCAGCTTCCTCCAACAGTCTAAAAACATGCTGAGGTTAACTGGTGATTCTAAATTGTCTGCAGGTGTGAATGTGATTGTTTGTCTCTATGTGTAGCCCTGTGATAGACTGTTACCTGTCCAGGTGAACCTGTGATAGACTGTTACCTGTCCAGGTGTGTCCTGCTTTCACCCTCAGTCAGCTGGGACAGACTCCACCCCCCATGACCCTGATGAGGATTAAACAGTGTATAGATGATGGATGGACGGATGTTTAATACCTTGTGACTTTGTATTTATTTAGTACTGTTTATGTATTCTAATGGTGTAGTGATATTTACAGGCGCTGTTTAAATTGCTTTGGGTTTCCTTTTAGCTGTCATATTTTATTTGTAAGCAGCTGCATTTCCTTCTATCTGATCTGGTTCAATCTTCTGTTATTCTATCCTTCAGGGCCTGAAATAGATGCTTGAATCACTTTTATTCATTCACAGATCAGTACAAGTCTTTTATTTACCACATAAAAGCAATGTGTAAATCAGTTTTCAGACAGCAGTCTGTTTAATAAAAATAACAGAAATAATAAAACAGACATCACAGCTCAAACAGAGCTTCACCAACCTGTCATCGTTCAACAGTGGAAATACACTCCTGACAACAGAACACTGTCTGCAGGATACTCACCTCCACATTATTACTGCCAGCAGTAAAGTGGTCACGTATGGAGCTGTCAGGACACCTCACCAGTCCATCCAAGTAATGGATCAGATATTTGATCCTTACTCTGATCGCACACACATGATTGCATAAGGGAGTGGAATGACTGTAGTCTGGATTTATGGTCTCTGCTATTGAAGTTGTTAAAGCAGCCCCAGGTGTTTGCTAATTTACACATCAGCCCATTGGTTCACGGAAGTATTTTTACATATCAGTGTAACCTGGCACACTGTCCTCTGATCTTACAGCTTTAAGACGTTGGATCTCTGTCTCTTTCGTGAACATTTCAATTAACCCTCGTGTCGTCCTGGGGGTCAAAATTTACCCGTTTTAAAGTTTGAAAATGTGGGAAAAAAATCTATTTTCACAGTCAAACTTCTGATGTCCACATTTTCAACATTTTTGGGAAATCTTTAAACATTTTTTGGTTGGAAAAAAAGAAATGTTAAAAATATTTCTTTAAGAACATTCACATAAAAATCAACCAAAATCTAGCTAATATTACTGGATTTTGGTTGATTTTTATGTGAATGTTCTTAAAGAAAATATTAGAAGTTTTACTGATATATATGGAATAACTTTAGATATTTTTAGGATTTTTTTTTGGAAGATTTTTACTAATTTTTTGAAAATATTTACAAGAATTTTCTTGCCAAATTTGGGGGAATTTTTAAAAAATAAAACTTTTAAGGGAAACTTTTAAGAAATTATTGGAATTTTCTTCCTGAAGGTTTTGCAAATTTTCAGAAATTTGGGGAATTTTTTTGCTGAATTTTTGGATTTTTTTCAGACAAGGAAACAGTATTTTTTGGTGTCCATAAATGAGGACAACAGGAGGGTTAACCAGCCTGTCGATGTATTGTCTCCTCTCCTGCTCAGCATGTCTGCTCTCATTTAGCTGTGTGTGATAAACTACAACATTATTACTGAGCCTTAGCTTTCTTTAGCAATGGTTTGTGTTTTGCTGCCCATGACATAATATGAAATTGCTGTGCAGGAAGACGGCCATCCTTCCACAAAGTCACTGACAGAATATACAGTATAGAAGAAAATGCATTGTGTTGTGATCTATTTGCTTTATGAATACAAAAGCAGTGCAATAGCCCAATAAGAAGGCTTACTTCTTTATACGAGTACAGGAGAGCTGAAAATAAGGGAACAAAAGGGCAAGAAGAGTACAAGTCTCTGTAGACATTCATGAGGAAATCAAAGAGTGCTTATAAAAATGCCAGACTGGTTTTCTCTGACATTCAGTCTGACGTTACTTCCAAGAACTGCTGCAATTCAAGAACGTTGTTTTAAGGACAACAGGCTCAGTCGGTTTTCTCTGGCTGCTGAAGGCCGTACAGGCATCACAACCAAACTTAAAAGTTTTGTCAAACAAGGTTATTTAAGTCTGTTTATTTCATGCCAACACCAGAGGCTCTGATCTTCAAAACAGCTTTTAATGTTACTGCAGCTTTTTAATGCAAAAGTCCAAAACAAATCCTGGAAACCAACTGTCCAGGTCAGAGTGGGGAGACAGACGGTTACACATCCAGACTCACTACAACTGCACCAAATTATATTAACGAGTTTGGTTTATATACGTTACATCAGCATTCTGCATCAAATTAACAGGCAAAAAGATTTAACTGCTTCTTTTTCTGGACACATTAGACGGCAGAAAGCAGAAATATTATCATTTAGCCTAATTTATTCTTTAAATTCAAAATTATGTTAATTAGATCAAAGCAGAAATCTCAAACTGCCGTCCTGAGGTTCAGATGTAGGCCACAAGAGACACAAATCCAGGGTGAAAGAAAAGAAAACCGCATTTCCCTTCAACATTTACTGTTGCAAGCAGCACACTGACAGCTAGGTAAAGATCAACAGCGCTCTGATTTACTACAGCACAGCTGACACCGAAACGGCTCTCTGAAAAACGGCTAACCTGGAGGACAGACGCTCCTTTTTCCTTTAGATGACAGTCAACAATGTGCAGAAGGACAGGAACCAGAGAGTGGGGATAAAGGTCCCAGTCTGGGATCAAACTAAGCACTGCGTCATCATGTGATTTGTGTATTTATCACTAGGCTACCAGGGCCACACTGATTCTTTTAGGTGGCCTGCTTCTGGTCTAATCTACTGTTCTCCAGACATAAACTTTCAAGCAGCATTGCCCTAATAAAGCAGCATGTATGGATGAGGAAGAGGAGCAGAAAAGATGAAACACTGGAGCCTGTTTTCCTCAGAGTGAGACAACAATCTGGCCCACAGACGATTTTAGGCTGTGATCTTTGGATCGGTGACTGAATTAGAAATCCATCCATCCACTATCTTTGGGGGCAGTGGTGGCACAACGGTTAAGTCTCTGGACTACAGATCAGAAGGTCGGAGGTTCAAGCCCCGATGTGGCCACTGTTGGGCCCCTGAGCAAGGCCCTTAACCCTTCCTGTTCCTGCTGTACCGTGGCTGACCCGTCGCTCTGACTCCCCCAATTGGGGAGAGATGCGAAAATCAGAATTTCCCCTCGTGGGATTAATAAGGGATAATAAAAAGAACTGCTTAATTTTCACTAGATTGGGGGGCTGGAGGGAAACTGCTGGACCTCGGTCTACCTCACTCTACATGCCTCTGGATAAAGGACTTTTTGACAGAGCGCCCACAGAGGGTCAGGATCGGCCCCCACACCTCCACACCGGTTCCCCTCAAGGCTGTGTGCTGAGCCCCCTGCTCTTCACCCCCATCCACACCAGTAACACCTTCATCAAGTAACCGGACGATACCACAGTGGTCGGCTGCATCACAAGAGGTGATGAGTCCACTTACCGGGATGACTGTGTGGTGTAGGGACAATAACCTGCTCCTGAACACATCCAAAACCAAGGAGACTTCAGTAATAACAAAACAGACTTTCAGCCCATCCTCATTGGTGGTACCTGTGTAGAAAGGGTCAGTGACTTCCGCTTTCTGGGAGTCCACCTCGAGGAGAAGCTGACCTGGAACAAGAACACTACACAGCTGGTAAAGAAGGCACAAAAAAGACTCCACTTCCTGAGAATCCTCAGGAAGAACAACATCAGCCAGAGACTGCTTGTGTCCTTTTACCGCTCCACCATGGAGAGCATCCTCACTTACTGCCTCTGTACACAGTGGCAAACAGGAAAGAACTCCAGAAGGTCACCAAAATGGCTGAGAAGGTCACTGGGTGCCCTCTGCCCACACTGGAGGACCTTCATGGCTCCTACTGCCTCAGGAGAGCCAACACCATCCTGAAGGACTCCTACCACCCGGGCCACTTCCTGTTTGAGCTACTGCCATCGGGCAGACGGTACAGGGCCATCAAAACCCGGACAAATAGACTTGAAAACAGTTTTTTTCCAACGGCTGTAAGAGCCCTAAACAACACTGGTCCATAATACGTGCAATATATGCAACTGCCACTACCTCATGTGCAATATCCAATATTCATCCTGTATATACGAACCACAGTTTCTCTCTGCTCTTATGTAAATACCTCAACCCGTGTTTTAACGGTGCCTTTTTAATTTTAAATCCATCTTGTTATTTTGTGTTTTTATTATTACAAAGCTTTTATATATATTTTGTATTTTGCACTGTATGGCCTGCACCTTACCTTTCGTTGCACTTGTTGCAATGACAATAAAGTGAATCTGAATCTGATCTGAATCTGAATCTATCCCAGCTGACGTAGAGTGAAGGCAGGGTTCACCTGGACAGGTAACAGTCTGTCTCAGCGCTACATATGCAGACAATCACACTCACATTCCCATCTACAGACAATTTAGAATCACCAATTAACCTCAGCATGTCTTTGGACTGTGGGAGGAAGCTGGAGAACCCAGAGAAAACCAATGCATGCACAGGGAGAACATACAAAGTCCATGCAGAAAGATCCCAGGAAAGCTGCAGAAGGATGCAAACAGGGGATCTTCTAACTGCAAGGCGAAAATGATAACCACCAAGCCACTCTACAGCCCGGAATTACAGATATTTAACCATTTGATGCACAACACGGGTCAAAAGTGACCCAAATCCAATGGAAAATGTGTATCTCCTGACTCACACTGCACATCAAAGGGTTAAATAAATGTGACTAATTCTGCTAGAAGCACTGCATTAGCACTTAGATGTGTTACATATGGATCACCTGCAAAAAAAAAATCATTTTAAAACAATATTGTGTGAGAAATCATTACAAATCACCTTGGGAAAGTAGTTTTGTATTAAACAGGATTATGTACAGTGAGCTGGTCATTATTGCACATAAGCCCTGACGGCGTGAATGGAGACCCCAGCAGGATTATCCCTGTATTGTAAACACGTCTACAAATGTAGAGGCTTGTGCAGCTGCCGGTATGTATTTGCTTGCGATAGCAAACTGTACTCCTTAGGCAGCAGCTCTGCCAGCTGTGCCAGCTCCTCTATCGTGTTAAAAAACAAACTGAAAACTTACGTCATGGTCTCACTAGATCATTTGTCTACCAACGGGAATCATTTCATGCTCGTGCAAAGTGCTGATGGTGCAACAAAGCTCTCCAATGTGATACAATGAATCTGAGCCAAGTTTCAGGTTTTGCCCTCATCCCGTTTTGACATTACTGATAATAAATCACTCAAATACAGGATGTTGTGAAGAGAAAGTGTGCTGGTGAGAAGGAGGAGCACTCTAGCTTGATCAGGAACTTATAGAAACTATTCATACCCATGCCAAATGTTTCATGTTTCTTCTGGCTGGAAATCTCAAACTTTTTTTTAAAAAATGTCTTGTCCAATAAAAATCTGACCTTTCTCAGTAATCATTGGGAGAGCTTTTTTGCCTCCACATCAGACAGTGCTTATAATTGTGTCAGGAAAATTCTTCAGTGGAGTCCTGACTTCTCCAAATTAACACTCAGAGTCGTCGCTCAAGTCAAAGTTGTACTTGCAGCACGGAGTGACATGAACAGAACACAATCTGGACAAGAGACTGACAAAGATGAGAAACAGGGTAGCTTTTATACAGGCACATCAGCATGAGTTACACCTCTTGGTATGCGTTTTCTCTAGTTCACTTCGCTTTGGTTCCTCTTTGCAGCGCTTCATGGAAAATCACTGGCAACAGCTTCATGTGAGTTACACACCACACAGTTCTATAGTATTACAATGAATAAGACCATGTAATCATAAAATACAATCTTTTTCATAACAAATTGGGAACAAGTTATCTGAAAGTCTCCACTGGGGTTTTGGACCACTACTCTTTTGTGACCATCTACAGGTCATCAGGGTTGGAAGACGTTGTTGCCATCCCTCTGGTCTTCAGTTGATGGGATTCAGGTCAGGACTCTTTGTTGGATGTTATCATTTCTTAACCACTGTGGCTGTATGCTTCAGATCGTTGTCTTGTTCAAAAGCCAAATGCTGACCACAGACTGATGTTGTCCTCAGTTTTTTCATGATGCTGGTTATTTTCTTGTCTATTTTGACAAGGTTTCCTGGTCCATCAGCTAAAAGATACCCGCAAAGCATCACATTCCCACCACCATGTTTGACCATGGGGATGCTTCTTTCTTTCAATCAGAATAAAGGCTAAATCTGTATTTGACATGGTTATGAATAATTTTGGGCTTAAGTGAATATAGACGTACTGCAGGACTGAGTTTCACTTTCACCTAACTGCAGCAGAACACTGATCTCCATCCAGACAACATTTAACCCTCCTGCTGTCTTCATTTATGGGCAACCAAAACATATTGTTTCCTTGTCTGAAAAAAATGCAAAAATTCAGCAAAAAAATTCCCCAAATTTCAGAAAATTTGCAAAACCTTCAGGAAGAAAATTCCAATAATTCCTTAAAAGTTTCCCTTAAAAATTTTGTTTAAAATAAAAAAAGTTTGTTTTTTTAAAAAAAAAACAAATTTTGCAAGAAATATTTTCCAAAAATGAGTAAAAAATCTTCCAAAAAATCCTAAAAACATCTAAAGTGATCACATATATATCAGTAAAACTTCTAATATTTTCTTGAAAAAAAAAATAAAATTTTTCTCAAAAAAATCAACCAAAGTCCAGCAATTTTCGCTGGATTTTGGTAGAGTTTTTTTTTGTGAATGTTCTTAAAGAAACATTTTTTTAATGTTCAAAAATTTCCCAAAAATGTTGAAAATGTGGACATCAGAAATTTCGCCGTGAAAATATATTTTTTTCCACATTTTCAAAAAGGGTCAATTTGTCCTGCAGGACACCAGGGTTAAGAACATATGTGGGTTAATCTGTTTTTAAAACATTTATGTTTGTAGTACCTCCAGACCCGATGTGTGTTAAGGTTCCTGTCACTGTCCAGCTAGACAGGTATTATATACGTACATAATAATAATACATGGTATATATTTTTTCTTTATATAAAACAGCAGTAGTTTTGTCAGCTACGATGACCTGGACACACTGCAGCCTATTGGAACCAGTCTATGACTCGATAACCTACTGCTTTAAAGACTTTAAAACAATTTGATTGGACTAGATTCTCCTGGTGTTTCACATTACCTGGAAATCTGCACATACTTTCCTTTAACATCAAAGTGTTTTTACACAGGGGGTCTGAGAATCAAACTGTAAAATGGTGTGTCAGAGGGAGGCCTATCCATTATTTTAAAAAGCTATATTCGAGACATTCAGCATGTGGCCCGGTATGATTTTCAGGTAAGACATCACTACGCAGTGAGATTGAATTCAGAGGCATCACTGCATTTCTCACAACTTTGCTCATGAACTGGAGCTCTCTGCAAGCTGCTTCCAGTGCCTCAATTTACATTTACAAGTCATTTACATAAGCACTTGCACTAATTGCAATAATAATGTCACACAGCAGGTTTACTTTTTCTCCTTTTTCAGAGCTATTTGCTAAAAGAACGTAAAGAAAGTAGCTCTCAAGATGTAAAGAGTGGCTGTTCTAACAGACTGACAGTCAGCCGCCAGTTTGTCAGGTTTGGGATAGCCGTCCTGCATTAAAGGCTTGTTGGTTCCATCATAGAGTTGTTAATTAAATTCTATGTTTTAGCACTGAAGTGTTACTGGAGCTGTACTAAACCAAAATATATCTGAAGTTGTTTCTAATATTGCCCTCATGTATGTAAATGGATCAGCTCAAGTTGGAAAGTACACTAATAACAAGACTTTTGAAACTCGCCTGTAATTACTGCACTTTAATTTGTTCTAGCACATCATTTGCAATCCGCCTTGTAACTTGGACTTTGAAGGCTTAAGGAGGTCTCATTTTGCCTGGACTCAATCATCCCAGTGATTTGTCCTGACAAATATCCTGTGCATCCACAAAATAACCCAACTACTGACCAATCCATATTTACAGAAGTGCTGACAGGTCAAAATCCATCTTCCATCCACAGTGACTGATTCTCCCTATTTATGGAAAAACAAGGTTAAAAATATGCCTGCTCTCAACAGCAACACAGTGCCACAAAGATGAAAAGGTCACGCTGTCACCTGCTATCATCCTCTTTCACTGAGCATCACCTGAGAAGCAACGACACTAAAGCTCAACACTGATAGCTTGTAAATATATAAATAAATATGAGCCCCAAGTAATTCTCACCTTCCATTCAGACCTTTAACACCGACATCTGCACACTCAGTTAGCACCAAAACACCTTAGTCAGCAGAGGAGACCACTCAGAAAGAAAATCAGAGGTGCAATCCCAACATCACCAAAGATGTATACTACCCATAGACTGTATTATACAGTATTACACAGTCTATGGATAGGAGACATCTTTGGTAATCTTGTGATTGCACCTCTGACTCACTGTATCATACAGTCTATGCTACTATTTCTCAGTAGGATTCTCTGTGCTAGTAGAAGGTGACTGAAACTCTATTTCCTGTTCTCAAAGATGTGTCACCTCTCATCTACTTATGCCTGTTGGGAGTCATAGTGCAGTGTATTTATTCTCTCTCAATTACGCCCATTAAAATGGTCCATTAAAGGCCCACAGACTCACATGCACGGTGAGGCAAGAGTCAAGGTGTTACCGTTGGTCAAACTGTCGGGGGATGAATATCAAGACTGCATTACTAGTGCAAGATAAGTGGTGCAGTACCATGACCTGGATGATTGACAGTCTACACAGACATATCCTCAGCTGCATGCTGAGGTCTTGTCAAAAATGACACAATAATAAACAATTCCAAGACTGGAAAAACACATACACGGCAACGTAGACATGGCTTTCAATCAGAGCCCACAAAACCTCGTCAGAAAGAACATACACCAATCAAACCATCTGCCCAGGTACTGCTGAAACAGCTCTGGTACATGCGCTCATACTGCAGTGTAGCAGGGCCTATTGCCATGGGAGCTGGACTGACATCCATATGAATGCTAATGGTTTTAAGATTACGGCTAATTGGTGTAGGATCCACATTGCTGCCTGTAAATATGAGCGCTGAGGACCAAAAATACCAGGACATCCTTCTTCAGCCATTCTTTTTTTTCTGTCAGTATGCAAGCCAGGATGCTTTACGTACTGACAGGAAAAAGGATGTGATTTAGAATGCAGGGCGAGTCTGACAATTAACTTGACCCTTTGCAGCACCCTGACATGACCAGAGGTGGTGACTAAATGGTGAGATTACCAAATAACTGAAGGCACCCTCTATTCTCCTGTTCCTGACCTCAACAGTGAAAAGGCACATTAACTCTGACAGCTCAAACATACTTATAAATCACTTCCTCTACCTCTGGCACCTCGACAACGCAAAGTTTTTTGACTACTTCTGCCAGGCATGAACAGTCCTTCCCCTGTGCCCTCAAGGTCCACCTCTTCACAAAAGCCATGTGCTTGGGTTAAGGCAGGGGTGTCCAACATGAGGCCTGAGGGCCAAAACCGGCCCTCCAGAGGGTCCAATCAGGCCCTCAAAGTATAAAAATTCCAGAAAAGATTAACTGTAAATAGTAAATTTGTAAAACTATAAATTTAAAATAATTTCTAAAGCAAGATACTAGTTTGCTCATTGTTCTTTTGTCATTTTGTGTCTCATTTTTGTAATATTTTGTCATGTTTTTGTTGTTTTTTTGTCTTTTTTTGTCATTTGTCTCATTTTTTTTCTTTTTGTTTCTCGCTTTTGTCATTTTTTTGTCAATTTTTTTTGTTGCTTTCTAACTTTTTGTGCAATTTTTTTGTCTTGTTTTGTTTCGTGTCGTTTGTCTCATTTCACCTCATTTTTGTTTTGTCATTTGTCAAATTTTTGTGGCTTTCTCATATTTGTCGCTTTTTGGGGGTTTTTTTTTGCTTTTGTTGCCTATTTTTTTGTTTGTCTCATTTCTTGCCGTTTTGTTTCTCACTTTTGCCATTTTTTGTCTCGTTTGTGTTGTTTGTCCATTTTTTGTCGCTTTCTAACCTTTTTGTCTAATTTTTTGTCTATTTTTTGTTGTGTTTTGTGTCTCAATTTTGTAATATTTTATCTTGTTTGTGTTGTTTTTTGTCTTTTTTGATCATATAGTAAAATACTTTAGTTCAGATAGCTGTGACTGAATGTTGTGTTCCTTTGTCGACACTCTGTGATCTGGAAGTTGTAATGTGGAAATGATAAACCGAGCCTGAATGTTGCTGAAATTGAATTTATTTTTCTTAAGAAATTTCAGGTGGTTCATGATGTTTTGCAAAAAAAAACCAATTCCTTAAATGTGAACTTTTTCAGAATGTACTTTTTTTGCACTAAAACAAAGGAAACATTTGGACTTGTGGTTATTTATATGTTATTGTGCTGTGATTTTACTGGTCCGGTCCACTGGAGATCAAACTGGGCTGAATGTGGAACCTGAACTAAAATGAGTTTGACACCCCTAGGTTAAGGGATGAGGTCATTAGTTCCCAAAGTCTGCTGTGATCAAACGGATCATAAACTCACCTCCTACAGATCAACGCCCTACATGCCAATGCAAACAAAGGATTCCCATTCAAACAGCTTCCGGTGTTAACAATAAAAGTTCACATCAAGATAATTTTGTGATTATAGAATTTAGAAAGTGTGGATTAAAACAGTTCTAATACAACAATCATTGCCTGATGTAAGGCAACCATATCTGCTAGTTTTTCAGGTATATTTTTCTGTTAAGTCCCATAAGTAATAATGTTATAATAAAATGAACAAAATGTCCCCAGTAATTATGACTTTGATGTCGACATGACGGCTATATAAAAGCTACAAACTCATAATTGTAACTCTGACACTCAACACTTTGCTTGAACCTCTTTAAGTCATTAAACCATTTCCCTTCCCTGGTAAACGGAGACTTTACAGTCTTTATACTGCTTTGGGTGTTTTTATTCTCCCACTTTTGACAAACTGCCATTGGACAAGGTGCTGGCTCATTAGATGTGAAGAATGTACTACAACAGTTCTCATTGCGTCTGAGTTTTTTCATCTCATCTAAACTGTATGAAGATTACTAGTATGAAAGAAATGTTGGTCATCACAAAAGTGTCTTTAGATACTTTATGTGACATTACTAGAACTTTCTATGTATGTCTTAAGACAGTTTTTGGTGCATTTTCATCTCAATCTCACCTTTGAATCAATCTTTTGGTCAGTGGTTCAGACAGATAAATGCTGCTGCACCAGATCCTTTCCCTTGTGGTTTTTTTTCCTCTTGTTTGAACTAAAAAAAACAAAGAAGCAGCAAAGCATAGAAAACAATTTCAAGCAACCATTCAAACATCTATTTGTTCCACAATCATGGCATAATAGGGTATGTCATTTCTATTCAAACTTAAATTTCTGTTTCCAGGCCGGCGGTAGGCAAACAATGCCGCTGCAGTAGCAGGCTTTTTTTAAGCTTTGATGGAGGTGAGCCCCGGTGGAATCAGGCGGAAGGTGAACAGACGTGTAACCATTTCAAAGTGCTTGTGGCGTTTCACTTTTAGTCCCTAAAGACACCTTTCTCCTGCTTTTTATATACAATCCAAGAACGTCAGGTAAACCGCTTTGTCATTAAAAGCACCACTCTCAAGCAAAAGCACACGGCTGAAAAAATAAAGAAATTACAGTCATAGAGAAAAGTGGTCAAATTATGATAGAATCTTTTATTGTTTGTACAAATACTGTTGTTTTATACAGCATGTAAATGCATCAGATCAAAACCTTCTGTCACACTCCCACTCTTCAAATACACAGATCATGAAATCCATGAATAAAAAAAATAATTACACACAAGAAACCAGAGCCAGACCACTTTCATACCAATCAGTTTAAGATTCACTCATGCAGCATTTAGGACTGCAGATACATCAAACCATGACAGCATCTATAGGTGAAATGTGGAATACTTACAAATGTTACAGAAATCATCAAATAGTCGGCCTTAATGCAACCGAGAAGCTACTTTTAAAGAAAAAAAAGTGTTGATGGAAATGTTTCAATAAGAATTTGGAAAGATGTCCTTTTTCTGCTCACTCATTTCATCTGTGGCCGGTATTTCAGACAACCTTGGGCTCTGAGCACCGCTGCTTTTCAATCACAGACGGATCAATGAGGGGAAGCCACAGGAGGTTCTACAGCTACTGTTGTGGTCCACTCCCCTCATTGGACTGAATACTGGACCTGCTTCCCACATGCACAATCAGTTGCTTGTTGTCTGTCCAGTTGCCGCTAATCGGATCACAAACTCTATTCTTTAAACTTCAGCATTGCATATTTCCTGTCTCAGGCTGCTTTAAGCATCAAATACAGTTATGACCCATCCAACAAATGTAGACATGACTTTACTCAAAGGTTGCTACCAAAGCTGGGAACACACAAGAAGATTTCTAAACTCCTAACGTCCCAATTTGCAAATTACCCAATTCAGGATGATAGTAAGCGGTTTAAAGTACAGAATCACAGCGAGATTTGTCCAACATCAGGTTATAATGAAAACTGAAGATGTGCCAGTGACAGCTCTGACAGATCTAATACTCAGTCAGAAGGAGAAAAGGTTTGAATTCTGCGTCAGTCACAGTGAAGCTAACGCAACTTTCCACAATTCTGGAAAAAATAAATGTAAAAGAGAGTCACCGTGGACAAATCAGGTTTAAAACGAGGCTTTCGCTCGTCAAGTGTGTTCCCAACTGAAGTTAAAGTACTTATGACGCAAACCTTCAATTTCTGATTTGATGTGATATTATGTCTAAATTCCATCACTGCCTCAACAGTGTCAGTCTGTTGCAAGCCGTAATGGAATCATATCCCACTGGGTAATAGGTAGTATTTTTGCTCTGCCATGACACAATATCACCATCATTCATCTGTGTCAGCTTAATAGACAGCCAGTGACAGAGACTGATGTACAGCAGGAAACGACGTCTGTTGCAGTTATATTTTAAAGGAGGCTGATGGAGGTCTGAGCTTAATTAAATCCTAATTAATTCACACTGACTCATAAAGTGAAAATCCGGTTGTGATTCAACATCCGTCAATTATCTAAGTAATAAGACGACTCTGGTAAAAATCAGCCTCTGTTTAAAAGTGCTTTAATTAACATACACATGCATGCGCACCCTCTCGCATAAACGCATGCTCACTTTTGGTTCGACTGCAGACTACATTAGCAAAAGATGCTGGAGGAGGTCCAGAGGTTGCAGCCGTCTCCCAGCACCTCCCAGTGCACCGCCGTACTCCAAACACATGAACACAGCAGCCGCAGGAAGCAGAGGAAAGAAACGGAAACACGGAGGAGGCTCTGGCAGCTCTGCTGCCTCCAAAACGTCCAGTCCTTCAGCATAACACAGTGCTGTGAGCGGATGGACGATATGTTCTGTGACTCTGGACACATCTCCGACCACATCCCTCCTCCTGTGTCCTGGCTGGTGGGCAGACAATCTCACTTGACGTAATCAACATTAGCTTTGGGTATAGAAATAGTTTTTGCATGTGTGCACATCCATATCATCTACTTTATCTCATCCTAATCTATCATATCGATGTTTGTTAGTGCAATCAGATTAAAAGTAGTGCAGTGTTTTATGTCTAATTAAGACCCTCCCCAATGCCAAAACAAGCTTTGTTAACAATTTCATAAAGTGCATTTTTATCCCGTAAATTTAAAAAGAAATACCACACTTAGTAAGTGGTTTTACCTCTGAACAGTACAGAGGACTGAGTTTATGAATGAGGGATTTATTAACGCGCAATGCAAAAACAGAGAAGTTTAAATGTAAAACTCCTGCTTTAAGTGCATCATAAACACAAGGTTAAAACCCACCCACGCCCTCCACTTCGTCTAGGCCAGGGGTGTCAAACATGCGGCCTGCGGGCCAAAACCGGCCCTCCAGAGGGTCCGATCCGGCCACTGGATGACTTTGTAAAGTGTAAAAATCACAGAGTAGACATTAACTGCAATTTGAAAATTTAAAAATAATTTCCAGACCATGACAAGTTGGGTTTTTTTGTCTGACTTTTGTCATTTGTCTCATGTTTGTCGTTTTGTGTCTCCTTTTGGTCTCGCTTGTGTTTTTTGTCTTTTTTTTTTAGTCATTTTGTGTTTTGCTTTATTGATGTTTTGTATCATTTTTGTCGTTTTGTGGTTTCTTTTGTCTTGCTTGTGCTGTTTACGTCTTTGTTGCTTTGTTTCTCGCTTCTGTCATTTTTGTTCTTGTTTGTGTCATTTGTATAATATTTTTGTCTCGTTTTCTTCATTTGTCCATTTTTTTGGTCGCTTTGTAACTTTTTTGTCTAATTTGTCTTTTTGTTTCGTGTTGTCTCATTTTTTTTGTAGTTTTGTGCCCCGTTTTTGTCATTTTGCATCAGATTTTTAAAGCATTTTGTCTTGTTTTTGCTGGTTTTTTGTCTGACTTTTGTCACTTTGATAAGAAAGTAAAATACTAGATCATTCAGTTCCAGATAGCTGTGGCTAAATGTTGTGTTCCTTTGTCGACACTCTGTGATCTGGAGGTTGTAATGTGTAATGTTGCTGAAATTAAATTTATTTTTCTTCAGAAATTTCAGCTTGTTCATAATGTTTTGTAAAAAGGTAATTCCTTAAATGTGATCATTTTCAGAATGTACTTTTTTTGCCCTAAAACAAAGGAAACATTTGGAGCTGTTGTTGTTATTTATAGGTTACTATTCTCTGATTTTACTGGTCCGGTCCACTGGAGATCAGATTGGGCCGAATGTGGCCCCTGATCTAGAGCGAGTTTGACACCCCTGCTCTAGGCCTTAGCAGCTTTCATTCACCAAGCGTGCACCGCTAATGCCACGGTAGGTGACGCGGCTGGGACGGACCAGCACGCCGTGGCCAGGTCGACAGGTGAAGTAGCGGCGCCCGCCCACAGAGCCGTCGTTCTTGCCCTTGGAGTGTCGCAGCTCCAGACCCAGCCAAAGGCCTGGGGCAAAGTCTGCTGTGCCCAGGTAACGGATGAACGCCATCTCATTGGCGCTGCTCAGGAGGACCTGCATGCCCACATGGAGGCGGACCTGTCCGTCAGAACCGGGTGAGGGACTCGACCCCGTAGTGCTTCCGGGAATACCGCCACTGCCGCCGCTCAGGGTGCTCCAGCGTCGACGGTGAGGATTGGAACGACTCCTTTTTTTTGTTTCGTTTGTTTGTTTGTAGCAGCACAGGAAAAAAAAAAAGAAAAACACCAAGAAAGATTTATGAGAAGAGGTATGCAGTGTGAAAGAATATATCAAAAGTAAGTAGGAGATTCATGGGAGCTCAGTGTTTGAGGGATTGATCTTCAATTCCCTGCTTTCTCTCGTTATACCCACAATCATGCATTGGCCATTTAAAAAAGGAACCTTTTGCTGACTAATACCACTGCTTCTTATCAGTATTGATTCTGTCACTGCTGCAGGGGATTAGGATGGAACTGAAAAGCTTGGGGAGATAGAAATGTGAGGGATGTTAGGAGAAGAGAGACACACCTGGTAACGGCGCTTCGTCTGCTCGTATCCTTGGCAGTGGCGATGGCCGTTGATGTGCTGAAACTGCGACGAATCGTCCCTGCACAGCAATCATAAGAGTCAAGTGCTCCCACTGAGACACTTGCATAAGAATGACTTCACAAGCACTCACAGAATAATAAATGCCAAGTCACATTTCAAATAAATCCCAGTCAAAGCTTGCAATAAAGGCAGAATTCTCACCAGTGAAAGGATGACTGAGGCGCGAGGAGGTGAGCTCTGACAGGCAATCAACAGATCCATGGATCCTGTGAGGAAAAAAGAAACTTGTAAGTGTCCTCGTAGAGTTTTTACAGAATGAGACAATCCACTCTGAAAAACCTCTACTGACAATGGTCCTGAGTTTATTTCAGTCAGCGATGCAGATTACAATGTCCACTGAAAATTCATTAAATACCGCCACACACGGAGTCGACTGGGTCTGCTTCTGATGATTGTTTCTTCTCTTTTAACAGCTCGGATGAAAAAAGACCTCTACTGCTCACACAAGAGTGCCTGACCTGCTCATTGATGGTTTCTGAAGCCACTGAATATCGTTAATAATTACATTACAAGTCAGGAAGCTATTAGGAGGCAAAGTGCCAATACTGAGAAATGAGCAAAAGCAGAAAAAGGGTTCTTTTGTTTTCTGTGGGATGAGAATAGTGGGGTAGCGTAACAAAAACAAAGTGTGTGTGGGAGGGGGGGCGTTTGTTTAGCTAATGGGTTGTGATCGCTGCTGACAGGGAAAGAAAAGAGAAGGAAAAGCAAAGTCCTGGATGGAGAGGGAGCGATACTCATCAATAGGCAGCAGGGAAGTATGTGCTCTGCTGAGTACACCCTGAACCCCAGGTTTAATTAGGAGGGGAAAAAAAACGAAACAAAAAGAGCATGAATAAGGGATGGCAAGAAAAGCCAGAAGCCGACTTCCCAAAAGCCTGCTTTTATCTCACGGAAGAGGTTCTCTCAACAGAGGTTTAATAAAAAAGAGAAACAAGAAAATAATGGGAGCAATGAAGATATGGGAAGAAGACAGGCAAACCTGCATTGAGACCAACCACAAGTGGCAAATGAAGGAGAAGAGACTAATTATACTTAGAAATAAAGGTGGAATGTGTTAATTTAACCAGCACTCCTTCAATTCTGGTGACCCACTCGTCTTTACAAAAACACATCTGGTACTTTAGATGTCAACTGCTTTTTAAACTATAATGGCTTTTATTCAGCTATGACACGCATTAAACACTCGAGGCATTGTGCCATCCAATAAAAAGGTCAACAGTTTTTATCCATTTGCAAAAAAAAAAAAAAGGGAAGTAGAATCAAAAGGATGTCTGACAATGAATAATTAAATGGTTTGTATATATGTATGTCAGACAACAGCTTTCTTGTCTCCAGGATTTAACAATAAATTAGCCACTTGATACATCTGCAGCCAAAATTTCTGTTTCGTGAGGAAGCTTGACTTGATGTACAAAAATAAGGCCTCCATCTGTTCATGTCACATTTAACCAAGTCAAAGTGGTTCCTATGATTGCCTTACTTAACCCTCCTGTTGTCCTCATTTACGAGCACCAAAAATATTGTTTCCTTGTCTGAAAAAAATCCAAAAATTCAGCAAAAAAATTCCCTAAATTTCTGAAAATTTGCAAAACTTAAAAGAAAATTCCAATAATTCCTTAAAAGTTACCCTTAAAAGTTTTATCTTAAAAAAAATCCCCAAAATTTGGCAAGCAAATTCTTGTAAATAGTTTCAAAAATGAGTAAAAATTTTCCAAAAAAATCCTAAAAATATCTAAAGTGATTCCATATATATCAGTAAAACTTGTAATATTTTCTTTAAGAACATTCATAAAAATCAACCAAAATTCAGCGAAATTTGCTGGATTTTGGTTGATTTTTACGTGAATGTTCTTCAGAAACATTTTTAACATTTCTTTTTCCCACCAAAAAATGTTCAAAGATGTTCCAAAAATGGTGAAAATGTGGACATCAGAAGTTTCACTGTGAAAATATATATTTTTTCCACATTTTCAAACCCGCAGGACAACACAAGGGTTAAAGCAAAAATGGGTCAAAGAGATGCAAAACAAAGTGGAGCAGTAAAAAAGGAAGGTTTAGCTGGAGTTTACCAAGTCTGACAAACCATAAATTAAATGAATCAAACACACTGTTCATACTCAACACAAAACAACCCACACAAAATAGTACATCCTTTGCATAGCATACATACTTGAAAGGCGGCCCCGTGTAGTTCATCTACTGATCCAGATACCATAGTCACACTGTTCTAATACTTTTAGTTCAAGGTGCTTTAAATGATTTTGTGAAATCCAAGTGTCCCAACACTGCTGCTGCATAGTAATGCCATCTAAGCAACAGCAGTTAACTCAGCCAGACACGACCTGCAGTGCTGTGAAAAACCATCTGATGTCTTCTAGTTTTGCATATTCAAACTAACACTTATAAATCACTTATTAGACAGAGATAACGTACACAACATAAAATGCAGTTTTGGAATGATGATTTACTGAAAATCTATACCACCCCTGTGAATAAGTGATTCCCCCCTAAACCTAATAACTGGTTGGTCCCTCAGCAGCAACAACTGCAGTTAAACATTTGCAGTAGCTGGTGATCAGTTTTTACACAGCCAGTGAGGAATGCTGACCCACTGTTCTCTGCAGAATAGTTTTAATTCAGCCACATTGGATGGTTTTCAAGCATAAACTGCCCTTTTAAGGTCTTGCCACAGCATCTCAATTAGATTCAAGTTCAGACTTTGACTCAGCCACTCTAAAACCTTATTTTCGTTCTTTTTGAGCCACTCAGCGGTGGAGTTGATTGTGTGCTTTGGGTGCATTTGTGTTGAGCTTTAGGTCATGAACTGATGGGTGGATATTTTCCAGGTGGGTTTTCTGATGCCCCAAACCACCACACTACCACCATGTTTCACTGTTCGCATCATGTTCTTCTTGTGGAATGCAGTATTAGTTTTACACCAGATGTAATGGACCCATGTCTTCAAGAAAGTTCCACCTCTGACTCATCAGTCCATGGATATACCATATGAACCTTTGTATTCTTTTTGGTCAGTAGTGGTTTGTGTCTTGCAACTCTCCCATAATGCCATTTCCTCCCAGTGTCTTCCTTATTGTGGAATCATGTAGACGGACCTGAACTGAGGCCAGTGACATTTCATTTTTCATTTCATTGATTTATTTCAAACATGGAATTTTCCATCCCAAGTTTATTGCACAGCCGTACCCCATTTATTGTAGGACTAAAACTTTTCATTGTTGTTCTGTGTTTTGGTACACTAAAATTTAATTCTTCTCGCAATTTATAACAACAAACACATTCTTGAAGTTTATTCTTTAATTGGAAAGGTAACAATTTTTTCCTTGCTCTGCATAAAAAATGTGCAGTTTGAAATTCCACAATGTCATAAGCTTTCATAATTTTTGATTTTAAAAATAATAAATCTGCGTGTTCAAGAAATCTTGCAGATCTTCTGATGTTTGTCTGGGCTCTTGTGTGACCTCATCGATAAAGACGTCGACATGCTCCTGGACAAATGTTGGTACCACAGTTCCATGTTTTCTCCATTTGTGGTTAAAGTCTCACACTGTGGTTCATCCGAGTCCCAGAGCCTCAGCCATGGATTTGTAACTCTATCCAGTCATTGAAATCTATCAGTCTTGTTGTTTAGATTCAACAAGCCTGGCAGTAATTAAGTGTGGCTGGTGAAACTGAACCCAACTGCAAAATAAATTTGGTAGATTGGTAGCTCAGGGAGCAATTAATTTATCACATAGGTGCATCTAGACAGCATTTTTCCTTCAATAAATGAAATCAACATTTATATACTGCAGTTTGTGTTTTCTTGTATCATCTTTGTTTAATATTAAATTCAGTTTGATGGTCTGAAACATTTAAGTGTGACAAATATACAAAAATAGAAGATGTCTGTATACTTTTTCACCACACTGACTGGATTTTGCTCACTGAGATGTAGGCTGTTGTTTTAACAATGCATCACTGTGCTACATTGGATCAATCCAGATATTGTGGTACAGTAGGTAACCAGTCTGTAAGGGGAAACTCCAAAACTATGTTGTTGTAAGGTTTAGTTTAGTGTATTCAAACTGCAGTAAGTTCTGACATAGCTTAGCTAAAAGCTCTGTATAATGGAAGATCTGGAAAATTGGTATTAAAATGATGACTCTTGATGAGACATACAGAAAACCTTTCACAGTCACTGTATCTCAGCCTAATTCAACAGTACAGGAGGATGTTGGAGCAGCATGATGTCCAGCACTCAATCACAACAATCACAATCCCAAATCATAACAACGCTGTTCATCACTCCAGTAGAGCTCTAAGGACTCTGAAAATATATTCAAAGGAGATCTGAAGTTCTTATTTTTACCCTAACAGAATTGATTTTCCTTAGTATTGTCACCCATGATCTCTATGTTTGACATACGACCAGTATAGCTGGCTGTGGGCCACTTCTCTGCAACAGAGTGATTATTAGGCAAGACAAAGTCAACTTTTAGATGTACATTTTTTAAATCTGCTTTTTTACATTCCCAAAATAGGGTTCTAATATTACCCTCCAGAGAAGTGGTTGTGGATCTACTGTGTAATATGCACATATAATGAAACTACAAAATCAAGCATCTCATTTGTTCAAATATCAAAACAAGACTTTAAAACGTTGCTGTTTTCTACAGAACTTTGAAGTAGAAATTATAATGTCCCAACTGTCGAATATCTAATATAATATTTTTTAGTCAGATGTTCAGTCTGAACATCACAATTTTTTTAAAACTCAGGTCATGACTGATAAATTACTATTTCCTTGCATACATACATATTATTACAGACATCACGGTTGAATTCTAAAACACATCGAACTGTAATGTATGTAATTCGGATTTTCTGCTTTCTGTTTACTGTAATTGTATGTCTGGCAAGGGAGTGCAAGCTTCAATGCATGACCAGAAAAGGCTGCACACATCAGGGCTTCCTCAGAGTCTGATTAGACACATCAAGAGAGAAGTGTATTTTAGCTCAGCGGATATTTTGACCAGAGTCTCATGTTTCTGAAATGGACCAGTGTGCATGTTATGTCTGTATCCGAATTAAATTCAAAATACTGTTGTATCGCTTTATGCCAGGTCAAAACAAAATTAATAGGGTACTAATCAAAATTTCAGACACTTGGTTGGAAATGAAGTTGCTGCAGTTATTCCAAATATATTCAGTGGCTCCAGTAAACTCAATTATAACTACATGGATAGAAACATCCTGGCAAATTAGAATATATTTATCAGAAATGAAACACCATGAAAATCGGTCTTTACATACTTGTATATTGCTTATTAGTCCGCCAAGGAACGCACAGGAGTTATGTGACGATCAGTGTTGGTTGGTTTGTTTGTCTGTCTGTCTGTCTGTCTGTCTGTCAGCAACATTACTCAAAAACGGAACAACGGATTTGGATGAAATTTTCAGTGAAGGTCAGAAATGACACAAGGACCAAGTGATGTGATTTTGGCAGAGATGCAGCTTATAGCCTGGATCCACGGATTTTAAAAGATTTCTGTATCATTGCCAGATAGCGGTACAGTGTCACTGTAACCATGGCAACAAGTGAACACTACATCAGCTGCCTGCTGACGATCACATGATTGTGATCCTACTACAAATCCACCGCTGTGGACCACACATTTTTTAAAGCTATCATCCATCAGATATCATACGATGACTGAGCAGCCTTGGCTCAGTACTGCGCTCTCTCAGTGCTTTTCTTATTTTGTTCAAGTGGTAAAACTGTTTTGAAGCGTAGTTCAACTAATTTTAAACTGAAGCTGCAAGGAAATTCGCGAAGGCTGCAATGAAAGACGTACATTATGCAGCATGTCTCATCGTATATTACTTGGGGGCAGAATGTACAATACCTGGATGCTGCTTCTGAGTCATGTATGGTCCACCTGTATCAATGTCAGAGATTGTTTATGTTTTTTTTTTTATTTATTGGAAATACTTTATCTTTTATTATTATTACTTTATCTAACTTAACACAACCGCAGCTTTTTTGTGATAATCGTTTTATCTCCTATGCCTGTAGAGAAAACAATGAATATACGTTTGAATCAATTTGTACCTTTAAGTTCTCATCACTGCATTAGAATGTAGAGTAGTAACACTCTTATTAACATGACTCACAGGCTGCCAAACTCATGATTTGTGTTTTACATCTGCAGCTCACTTGCAATTTCAACAGTATAATATGAAGGTAACCACAAGCTTATCACACAGTGGGAACATATCAATAAAAAAATACAATAAATTTAAAAAATACAAACCAACTATTCACTTAAATGGCAAACAACATTTTAAGGTACAGTCCTACTGACATATTCCATACTGTGCTGTTTAAATATTACCTCCCCCACACACCCATTATCTATAATCCATATTTAAAAGCAGCGATGAAGGCATCTGGCTCATTACCAGGTGCCACATTAAATTGAGAAGTCATGCTGTGCGATGGCCTCGGGCTTCACGTTTGACAACTCTGACTCTAGTTAATCACCAGGACAGAGGAGCACTGGTTGCTGCACAGAAGGCAAAATCAAATATATCAGCACTCACACAAATGACACTGTCAGAAGAACTCATTAGTGCCATCAGATGTATTGATGAGGGCAATGAAATGCAACCTCAGGGTTTTTCAAGGCCTATTGTCAAATTCATATTGTCAAATCTGCTCTGAACTTTAAAGAATTTATTACAGATACCTGTTTGACAAATCTGTTTTTACTTCTGTGGATCACCACTGGCAAAACACCAAAAGGGTCCATTAATCATTAGCGGAGAATTGTAACTACCTTAAGGGGCCTGCACTCACCTTTGAACACGAGAGGGAGGAGCAAAGACTCCATGTTTGGGTGGGCAGCTGAAGTATCTCACTCCTCCCACTGAGCCGTCATTTTTACCACTTGGCTTGTCCAGTTCAATGCCCAACCAGAGTCCTGCACAGGCGGAAAGACAGACCAGAAACAAACAAAAACAAACTGTCAAGGGACTACGTAAAGTTGGATATCAAATGTGAATGAGACATGCACCTTTAAAAAGACGTGAGTAAAGAAAGTTATGTATAACTAACTTAACATTGGCAACTTATCAGATGTGTTAGCATCAAAATTTCTGTTTGCTGAATAGACAATAGCTGTACACAACAGAGCCCTCAGCTGTTGATAGAAACACAGCTTCAGAAAGGGCGGTACTAGTTAACAATGTCAAATTCTCTAAATGGAAAATTATCCGTCTTGTAAATGTCAACGAAACATTCAAAATTCCTATTTGACTGTGCTTACATTCACAGTGGAGTAAGTGATTCTGATACACTTTGTCAAGTAGCTTCAAATGAAACTAATTTGAGGTGAACTTTAGAAATGTCGCAAAACGTTTCACAAGATCATGTGAAATATGTGCCGTCAGGCTACCTTTTGCATGGCTATAATGAACTAAGTATAAGAGGTCAGAAACAAAAACATTTTTTTGCTAAAAAAAAAAACAAAACTCAAGAAGCAAGCAAACAAAACTTTGAAAGAAATTAACATTTACTATTGAGATACTTCAAGATGCATAAAAAATGCATTATTTAAACACATCTAGAGTATATCTACTTAAGCCCTTGATGCCTGAATTTATTTACAATTATGCAAAAAAATAATAATTAGTGTTTTTGCTTTCCTGCTGATGCTAAATTAAGTGGAGATTGTTAATTTGTCTATTACACATATAACAGATATATAAAAATAATAACAGACATATAATAATTTAGGTCCACTCCAACCGGTCCTATGACAAACCAGTGCTTGCAAAAGGTTCCTAGGTACGTACTGAATATGCACAAACCGGCACTGGGGGAATGGATACGCTGTCTCGGCTGCAGTCTGAATGAAAGTGGTATGTTGCGAATTCACCGACGATCGGCGTCAAGGGGTTAAGGTCTGTCTATTCTGTGTTTGCACCAACAAAAAATCCAGTGTTTGTACAAAGCTCTGTCTCTATAAATAAGAAAACACAAAGTGGATCAGATAGATCCACACAACACTGTTTCAGCATGTCCTGTGTATGCTGGAGCTCGTGCACAGAATGGAGAAAATAGGAGGGGAAATGGGGTAAAGTTGGTAAAGTAAATCTGGCACATGCAAACTATCTAAACATGCTAACTGGCTAAATATCATCACACTTTCAACCAACAACACTGTTACAGTACAGCTTCCCATCTTTCCATGTCAGCTGGTGTTTGCTTTACATCTCAATTAAGCACAGCCAACATTTCACTGTACGCCACTCACTCTTGGCTAGCTCCCCGCATAAATAACTGTTTAGCTCTTTAACTTTCAGTCACTTTCCTGTACAATGACGCTAGTCTTTATGTGAAGAAGAGACCAAATTCTGAGCATCTTTCTTCTTTCTCTTTATAACTACTCAGACACCTTGCAAGTGCCAAATTAAGATATAGACAGAATGTTCAAAAGCAGTCACTTTACTGTGAAGTTTCAGCAAGAAGAGCTGCTTTTGCCTTTGGTATAGAGGTACAGTTCTCACTGAGGCTGAGATAACAGAGCATTGCTAACACTGATTTAAGAGTATCAAAGGAAACTTAAGACTGAAATCCCTTCAAACGTGATTCTCAGTGGTGTAAGATACATTACTATTTATTCATACATGGCTGATGCCTGGGCAGAACTACAGCGTACATATTAATGATTACTGTGAGCTATTTTCTGTTTGGGTTTCAATGGCTTTTGCTCAGCAGCAGCGTTTTTGAATCTAATTTTTCAAAGTATGTTGTCTGTCCAACTTAAAGTTTTCCACTGCAGTAACTTGTAAATGGAGTTGAATGGAGTTCATGTAAGACCAAAGTGAAGAGCTTAGCAGAGCTTCACTGTATCTCTTTGTCCCATTATACAGAATTTAAGATGAACAATTACATTTCAAGTTTTCACATTTCTTACTAGAAATCAATAGACAATGATCTCTCAAAACCAGGTCGTTCATTCATATTATCTCACAGAAGAAAACTGTTGTGGAACCAAAAAACTCAACCTTGAACATGAACAATATGAATCTTTTTGTTAAGTTAAGAATGAAGCCCACCAACTTTCTGTAGCTATGCTTCTTGAGTCATTAATGCTTATTTTCCTTCAAAACTCAAAAGAATTTCTTTTAGTTCTATGATCACGACAAGGTTACCTGAACGGTGCAATCATTAGGATTTATCTGGACAGAAACCACTAGCTCTCCAGCTGACTGCCTGACTATAAATCTTAGGATATGTTCAGGAACATCAGAAACTGTAGTAAAACCAAGTCTTTATGTCAGCTCTAAAAACAGCAAAGTAAAGACAGACATGATTTATTAAAAAGACAATGAATATTTTAGGTAGGCTTTGAAGTTTTTTTTTGTTCAGGTTTTTCCTAAACCCAAGGTGCGGTATACCCAACACTGATATGTTTGAACCTTTTGAGTTTAGTCTCCTTGAACCCTCATGTTTTTATCTGCTGAACCCTAGAAACATTTTATGAAGTAAGCTCTCAAACCTACTGAATCAGTATCCCTGCTTGCTACGGACAATAAAATATTGTATTAAACTGAACTGTAGGATATAAAGCATTAAAAAAATGTGACTTTAATAAGCATTTCCCCAAGTATTTTCTTTTATCTTTCACAGTACAAATAATCCAGTTCACAGCAGTTTAAAACGTGCTCTTTTCCCAAGACTTTATCTGCATGTTTTCAGATAAACTGAGCTGAATAACTCATCTTAATGATTCAAGCATGTGACGAGTGACGACTGACCTGGAGCAAAGCTGGTCTTTCCATAGAACTGGACCACACCAGTTCTCTGACCCACCACCAGGACCCTCTCCCCTATTCGCACCTCGGAGCCCTCACACAAGGAGCTGCTACCTGAGGGAGTTCGGCTTCGAAGACCTGAGAGGGAGATGAACAGAAATGTTTCTCTGCTGGAAAAATTATTTCTGTCAATCTGACATAATTACATGAGGATGATGACAGGAACATCTTGAAATAAACCGCTTCATTCAGTCAGTATTAAAACCAGGGGTGTCAAACTCATTGTAGTTCAGGTTCCATATACATCCCAATTTGATCTCCAGTGATCCAGACCAGTAAAATCACAGCATAAGAACCTAGAAATAACCACAACTCCCAATTTTTCATTAGTTTTTGTGCAAAAAACTACATTCTGAAAATATTCACATTTAAGGAACTATCTTTCTACAAAACATGAACAAACTGAAATTTCTTAAGAAAAATAAATTCAATTTCAGCAACATTCAGCCTCAGTTTATCATTTCCACATTACAACTTCCAGATCACAGAGTGTCTACAAAGGAACACAACATTTAGTCACTGGCATATGGAATGGAAAAATATAGTATTGTACTTTTAAAAAGACAAAAAACAACAAAAACAAGACAAAATACTGCAAAAATGAGACACAAAACGACAAAAGTGAGAAACAAAATGAGGCAAACGACACGAAACAAAACAAAAAAGTGACAAAAAATTTGACAAAGAAAGTTGCAGTGAAAAAAAAATGGACAAACGAAAGAAATGACAAAAGAGTGAAACAAAACAACACTAACAATACAAAAAAAATGAATAAAGCAAAACACAAAAATGAGACAAAAAACACAAGCGAGACTAAAACAAATCGACAAAAACGAGAAACAAAATGACAATAACGTGAGAAAAACAAGTCAGACAAAAGACAAAAAACAACAAAAACAAGATAAAATACTCCAAACATGACACACAAAATGACAAAGGAACTATGAGCAACCTAGTATTTTAATTTATGATTAAAACAATTTCTCTTGGTCTAGAAATCATTGTAAATTTATAGTTTTACAAATTTACAAACTGCAGTTTCTCTGTAATTTTTACACTTTACAAAGTTATCCAGTGGGCCGGATTGGGCCCTCTGGTGGGCCGGTTTTGGCCCCCGGGCCGCATGTTGGACACCCCTGATTCAGACCATGCAGTATATAAAGTGTGATAATGAGACCTGCAGCAGTTAGTGCTGTGGTGCCTGAAGAGGAGCGGAGGGCCGGTGAGGGCGTCGTTCTGGGACTCGGGGAAACTCGCTCCCGTCGCTGCCTAGCGGGGACGCGTTGTCTTAGCAGTGGACGAGGCCGGCCACCCGGCCCATGACGGGAGTCCAGCGAAGACGACGAAGAGGAGAGAGAGCGGGAGAGGACACCTGCAGTGTGAAGGATACAGAGGAATGAGTGACAGGAGGCAGGAATGAGTCATTTAGAGAAGGAACCCTGCAAGCCACGTGACCAAAACACAACATAAAGCCAGAAGTTTAACTAACAAAAGGAACTTAGGCCAACACAGCCACAGCTTTGATAAGTGCACACACCAGGTTTCACTGGGACAAGGTGAATGCTGTTAGCCATTCTGCTAAAAACAAACATGTGGCTCGTCCCTCAATACTGAATCCACCATCCATCAGTTGAGGTCAATACCAGGAACTCTTGTAATGCCATTGAAATAATGAAGTTCAGTCTATTATTCATGTTCCATTTTATCACTGTGTGACAGTGCCTACAGCATCAGGATCCAGACAATTACCGCTATACTTTTCAGAAAGCCAAGCAGCTGTGTCACATCACTTTAAGGCGGCACAAATCAAGTGAGCTCATTTTTTTTAGGTGTTCCATTACTGAGGTCCAACTAAAGGCCAACATGCTGATCCTCTCCCAACTTGAGGGAATGAGACGGAGCAGGAGGATGCCCAGTTTCACTCTTAAGAAGCTATTTGAACGGCGGACCTCATTAAGCTTTTCACTTTCACAGACCTTCACAGGCCATAAGTTCATTAAGTGCCCAACTCTTGGAGGCTAATTGATTAAATCTGCGCCAAAGTGCTTTAAGAAAAAGGGAAGATTCAGCAACAAACAAATTGAAACGCAGATAGTGATGGGCAAGAAAGTTCTCAGCCTTTGCCAAAAGTTGTTTTCCGTTGTAAGCCTTGGCTAATGGGCTCCTAACAGTGGATGGCAATGGGCAGAAATAACAGTTGAGGCTGCTGATTCTGTCTTTTCTATCTGGATTAGAGGGGTTTGGGTTTCATCCACAATGGCTGTACTTGCAAATGTAGGAAACTACAGACAGGTGACAAATTAAAAGTAAAATCTGAACTCTTGACCCCTACAGTGACTGGATCCAATGGCTCTGCTATGTTGTAGGGGGAATTTTGCTTGTATGGTTTAGATCCATTTGTCCCCTGAGAGAGAAGGGTGACTGTAAATCAGTACATAATAGTTCTGAGTTATCACCTTTATCCTGTAATGAAACATTTCTGTCATTATGGGAGTGGTCTCTTCCAGGATGTCCCATCTATAGAGCATGAGGGGTCATAGAATAGTTCAATATAAATATGTGACTCATGTGCTGTGGCCTTTACAGTCACCAGATTTCAACCCAATGGAATATTTATGGAAGATTTAGGGCTGAAGAGTTAGTGCCGACTTTAAAGCACCAAACGAGGGAAAATGTTTTGCAGAATAGTGTCTCATTCCCTCAGTAGACTTCCAGAGGCTTGGAGAATCAATGCCAAGGTGCACTAAAAATCATTTTGGAGGCACCTAATTTGTCACCTGCCTTTATATGGAATTCTGTTTAATATTTTGTAACCACTGAAAAGACATTCCTCAGTCTAATCTGTTTTTACCATCCAATTACGCCTCAAACAAATGCATGTCTAATGTAGGATCAACAGCAATTTATCAGAGTATCCGTTTGATTTATGAAAAACTGTACTGAACTTTTTTGTTTGAAAAGGCATTGCTGTTACTGTCGAATTGCCCACAGATGTTGGATTCAAGTATTAAGGTGCACTAATTAGACACAGGTGAGCGGCCAGGATTGAAATAATTATCATAGTTTAAACGAACAACCACAGATTAGACTAAATAGTGCAAACACATTCCCACAGCACATTCTCTGATACAAAGACTGTCAAAACCAGCTCAGCTACTAATGCAGTACCTGTCTTCATGACTGAGCTGTCTCCCTCTGTTTCTTGATTGGGACCAGGAGGGTATTTTTGATTATCAGGTGTTTTTTTAACAGTGAGAGATAAACCTTTCCACCCACACAAACACACACACACACACGCACACACACAAAAGAGAGACAGTAACGTCTGTTTAACACACACAGCAACACTCATCAGATTATAAGATTGATAAATAAAAGTCATGTTGACAACTAGAAAATTGTATTCAGATTATGTGGTTTGAACGGTTAAATTAGCTGAATCTATTAGTCTGTCAGTATAATGTCTGTTGGTGCCATGCTGCATTTGTTTAAGCACGGCCTGAGCATTCTGCTTATCAAATAAAAAGCTTACACTGCACATGGACGTGAAAATAATGTGAACATAGATGGAGCGGTCTGCATGTAAAGTAGCCATCTAAAGCAAAAAATAAGTAAATAAACTTATCCACATGTCAATCCATTATGTGGAAAGACAGTTGATGTCCATCAAGTCAGGAGAAACAAAGAGAATCGCAAATGAGGAAATTAAGAAGACGCACAGTGTGGCGTGCGTGGCAGAGCTAAAGGCAAGGACAAAAAAGCTACACTAAAAAGATGAAACACAAGAGCAGGAGAAATGCAAATAAAGGAAAGCATGACATTGTCGAGAAGCAGTGAAACAAGAATTACTGAAACACAATGAAAACATTTAAATATGCTGAGACAAGCAGTTACATACACACAAAAGCCCAAGCGACACAAAACACAAAAGTACTTCAAAAGGAATCTTGGTACCGACTCAAACTGCACTCGATGACAAATAACACTTCTTGCAGAAGTAAACATAATTGTGTTCTTTAACTAGTTCATAGCGACAAAACTTGATCATTTCAAAATATATATATTGTTTATGACTTATATTAAATCTACCATTAAACTGACAAAAGCCTTTTAGAGTCAGTTTTTCGATATGTATTAAAATGAACATCCATATATCTAAGCAGATTTACGGAAAAGATTAAAAAATGAGGATTCAACACATGCATTACTCTGCCAGATAAACTGTCTAAAACCACTCTCAAGTCATTAATAGGTCTGTTAAGTTTAAATATTATATTGCTCTTTGAAAAGGTGTTAGAAAAATCTCAAACCCTCCTGGTATTTATTGATTGCCATTTCTGTTCACATTTAGAGGGAGCTGGGAAACGCTCTCCTCAGAGCCGGAGTTGTCTCTTTCCTTTGAACTCCTAAGAGGAGACTAAATTCTACCGTAGAATACCAAACATTTCTTGTCACTTGACCTTTAGCTTGCAGGGACCTCCTGGCTCTATCTATCCTTTCCACAGACTGACGTTCAGTTCAAGTGGCAGACTGTGGCACACACTGAGGCTTCACCAATCAAGCAGTGGTGCTTTGTGAGGCTGTCTGTTCCCACCGTCCTTTGAGGCCAAAGTTACAGTTGACACGCACTAATAGGGGCCAGCCTGGCATTCTGCTGTCTCTGGCTCTCCTGGTTAGTGAGACGAGACGGTTCCACAATGACCCATCAAATCTATAGATAAACACAAGCAAGCTGTCTGCACTGCTGATCCAATGGGACAGTAAAACACAGGTGTCTCAGAGTCTGAGCTGTCCAAGGCTCACAAAAGCCCTGAAAAGGTGTTTGGTCATAAATTTGTCTAGTTCTTGGGCTGTATAGAAATGCAGACACACATGCCCTCACATGCATTGCACGCCACACATAAACGCACACACACACCTTGTGATGAATGGCTGCCAGGTTATTCAGCCTGTCTATGCCCTAGTTATTAAACCCTGCTTAATTGGACTATCAATCACTGAATTCCACAGGCCTTCCTCAGGTCCACTATTCCAGTAACGCCCAGATCAGTTGGCCTTCAAAACCTTTGAATACATCACCACCACAATAAAGATAAAAGTGGCAAGAACCACAAAAAACATACCAAGACAAGGTTTGTACAGTGTTCTGAGGTGACTGGACTGTAGCTATCATTAGTCAGGAGCTGAAGATGTGGGCATCCAAGGACTGAGAGAGCAAGGTCTTGTCAGCAGTCTAATTTATTCATTGTCTGGTGGCACTGGTTCAGAATACACTTTTCAAAGTATTCAAGAAAGATTAATATGAAAGTACAGGTGCAATAAATTCTGCTATGCAGTGACATAGCTCATACAAGATAGGAAACTTTAGAAAGCCTCTTTTTAGCACAAAAGCTGGAGTCACGACTCCACCTGATGGATTCATCTGAACACTGGAATGACCTCACTCCATAGTAGGCTAAAAGCCTGCTGTGACAGAATGAAAACTGTCAGAATGGGCATCCATTTTAGGATCTAGAATAACTGTGTTCCCACAAAAAATACCATTATTACAGCAGCAATGATTATACACTAAACATACACAGGTATTGCAGATGTGACTTTGTTATTTGTGAGATCAATAGTACTGGAAACAACAACTTTGGCAATGTAATAATCAAAGGTTCTAGGATATTTAAGTTATACAAACAGAGATGGCCCCTTACCATCAACTGGGCACCAAAAGCATATTAAGTTTGAACAATTGGAGTACAAATTACATCTGGTGATATTTAGAGGACTGGGTTGTAGCGTTCTAAGACCCTCCTCGGTTTCTTACCTTTAAGATGGAATGTGCTCAGAGAGAGCCAAAACCAGATCTGGCTAAAGTGCAAAACTGTAGGCCTATTTCCAAGTTGTAATACGTTCTAAAAAGCATTAAAAAGAGTCCAGGGTGTTTTTTTCAAAGTTACACACTACAGAAACGGGTCTCCCTGTTGTGACAACTGACTTATTACTGGCTGCAGGATCTGAATACTGCTCTGTCTTAGTGCTGGTAAACTTAAGTACAGTCTTTGACACTACGGAGCATAAAAATGTGATTAAAAGACTACGGAAATTGGCAAGAATTGCTGGAGTGCCTCTTTTCTGGGTATCTATTCATGCTGCAAATTTCTTCTCTCTGTACATACCAACTCTTGCACACATCATTCAGCAACACATCTTGTTACGCTGTTTCAAAAGTGTTAAACCACATGTGATAAACCACATCAACTGAACAATCTACCCACAACACACTCTTGTTTATCCAGTGTCAAGAACTGGATTGCAGCTAACTTCTTTTAATTTAATAGGTTTTAGGTTTTGATCTTTTGCCTAGAACATCAAACTACAGATACAGCTGTCCTTTGGTTCATTTGGTACCAATGTCAGGTCTGTGGCAAAGAACCTTGGAATGGCCACTTATCCATTCACCAGAAATACCACCCAAGTTAGGAAACATCTCTAAGATAAGTTTCAGTTTTAATGACAGAGAAGAAGTCATGCATGCTTTTAACTTTTAACCCATTACCGCCTATGTCAGGCCCCTAACATCATCTTAAGATGTTCACTGACCAGACTGAAAACCAGCTGACTATTCAGCTTGACATCAGGAAACTCCTCTGCAGCTTAAAGTTACTCAACAAAGACATTGTTGGGTAAAGGCCATCCTTTTTACAAGTTGGCCTATACCCAACAATGTCTCCCTTCTCTATTTACACAACACTTCTAGATTTGATTTTCTACCTTATGGTCTTTTATTTCATTTGACTTATTTCATTTACTTTGTTTTCATTGCAAAGGTTACTTTAGCTTGTCTTAGTAAATATATTCCAGTTAGTTTATATCTATTTTATTATATTCAACACTTATCTCTTAAATTATGAGTTTGTTCTTTTGTCAGTATTCTATGTGTTTTATATTAAATTATTTGCCATTATTATCGTCAATACTTGTTGATTTTGTTTACATATGTGGTTATTTCCTGAATTCCAGATGTTTTATGAGCATTTAGCTTTTTGATCTATATTTTACTTTTCTATATGTGTGAAATTACTTCTCATGTTCCCAGATGTTGTATGTTCTACAGGAGGGACAAATACCTTCTGCTAAAGCTTGAAAAGAGCTGCATAAAGAAAATTATTATTACTCCACCAAGAAACACATCGGAGTTATGTGACAATCGGCATTTGTTTGTCTGTCCGTCTGTTAGCAACATTACTCAAAAACAGATTATTGGATTTAGAAGAAATTTTCAGGGAAGGTCAGAAATGACACAAGGACCAAGTGATTAGATTTTGGCAGTGATGCAGCTTATAGTCTGGATCCACAAAAGATTTCTCTATCGTTGATAACAGCAAGGCGTCATTGTAACTATGACAACAAGTGAACACTACGTCAACTGCCTGCTGACAATCACATGATTGTGATCCTACTACAAATAGACCACGGCAGACTTATTGGGACTTATCCGTCAGAAATCATACAAGGAATGAGCAGCCTTGGCGGAGGACTGCGCTCTCCGAGTGCTTTTCTAGTTACTTTTGTGGGAGTTTGTTTCACTCTAGATCCTCCATACTACAAAATAAGCCAATAAATATTTAGTCATTCAGAGTATGTGTTAGTAGCCCTACTGTAGAAATTTTAAACATGTTATGTTAAACATAAAGCATACGATTTTACTGTGCACAATAATAATATTAGTTGTATGACAGACAGAGAGATGGAGTAGCTGGTCATCAGAATATCACACTTTATGTGATGTAATCCAGTTAGTGGAGAATGGGTAGTGGGATGCCATTTTCATCAACTATTTTTTTATTAAAAAATATGGACAAGCACATGCCTCTACTTCTATTGATACTAGCACTCGAAGCTCCCTGTGTCTCCTAAATGCCCTCAAGTGAGTGCACTTCAACACTTCTTCAAACAATATTAGAAAGCCATTAATGGAACTAGAGTTGTCATTCTGCTGCTTGGTCTTTGTAAGGCTGGTATGGTTCTCTTGATTATTTTATATGACATGTGGTTTATATAAAGTATCCCTGGACTGCTCCAGGGGATTGGACATGAGATTATCTGTGACGTCTTTTTCTTCTGCATTCACAAATGTTCATACTTCTACACCTTAGTGCCCATTTATATTCACTGTCTGTGCAGTTTGTTGTGAATTGATAAATTTAAGTCTTCTTATCACGGTAAATTTTTGCAAGCTATTCTCCCAAATACTTTTGAGCCTCACCTTGTGACAATGTTCAGTGAATGTGACAGGACAGCAGCACAGCTTCAGTTATGAGAGCAGAGCCAGATGGTCCAGTGTTCAACTAACCATAGCTCTCTGAACAGACAGCTGTTATAGTGTTTGTCAGATGTATCATATGAATGCTTTGTAGAACTTGACAGAATACCCACACATTAAATACATGTTCTGACTAAGCAGTAGGACAGGAACCACTTGTTCTTTACCTGTGTTAATCTTGGAAGTGATGCGGGACAAGTCAATGCGACGAGGGGGGCGGATGGGTGTAGACGTCTTTGTGGTGCTGGTTTTAAGCCTTTCTGAAGGTTTGCTTATCTTGGACAGGGGAGCAAAAATGCCTACGAAAAAACATCGGAAAAATCTGTTATGTTCACAGAAGTCAGCAGACTATATGTGACACTAAGACATACAGAAATGCTAAAGAAAATTTAAAAAAAATAAATAAATAAATAACAGTATAACACATTTCAGGAAACACATGAAAATTACTGACTGAAAGGGCAAAGGTAATGTTCTGGGGTTAGATAAAGTATCACTGAAAAAGGAACTGGACCATTAAGTCCTTCAATCAATGAGAGTTTTTAAACAAGAAAGGCACTGAGCACAGTACTCCGCCAAGGCTGCTCAGTCGTATGATTTCCGACCAATAAAATCTTAAAACAATTCGTGGCAACTGATGCTGTGTTCACTTGTAGTCATAGTTACAGTGACGGTGTGCCACAATGATACAGAAATCTTTAAGAAATCCATGGATCTGGACTACAAGCCGCATCACTACCAAAACCTAAGCAGCTGGTCATTGTGTCATTTCTGACCTTCCCTGAAAATTTCATCCAAATTCATTAGTCTGTTGTTGAGTAATGTTGTGCATAGACGGAAAGATTAACGTATGCCGATCGTCACATAACTCTGCCGCATTCCTTGGCGGAGAAATAACAGTCTAATGTAATATACTGGAAATAATTCTAATTAAAAAATGTCTGAGGGTACTTTCCTATGCTTTTCCCCACCATTGTCATCATCCAGCACACAGTCTACCTACTTATAACGCATACTAGATCACAGTAATATTAACAATCAATGAATCAACTAGAAAAGCACTTAGAGTGCAGTACTCCACCAAGGCTGTTCAATCCCTCATATGGCATTATCAGAAATGCAGCATTTGTTTATTAGTTTTTGATGATCAGAAATCACAGCAACATAAAATGTAGTCATTTAATATAGATGTACCCACAAACAAAATGACCTTGCGCTGAGCACCGGCGTGTGTTATGCATGTGTACGTTATGTACGGATACCGAATCGCGTGACCTAAATATGTAGCGGGCAGCAGGAATTGATGGGACTCAGAAACACCCCCACAATTTAATCAATTGTTCCTTGCATCATTTCCGATGGATACGTCCTGGTAAGTCCGCAGCGGTGGATTTGTAGTAGGATCACAATCATGTTCACTTGTCATGGTTATAGTGACGCCGTGCTGCTATCTTCTGAAATCTTTAACAAATCCGTGGATCCAGACTATAAGCTGCATCACTGACAAAATATAATCACTTGGTCCTCGTGTCATTTCTTCCAAATTCCATTTTCTTCCAAAAAAATCCTGAAAATATCTAAAGTGACTACATATATATCAGTAAAACTTGTAATATTTTCTTTAAGAACATTCACAAAAAAAATCAACCAAAATCCAGTGAAATTTGCTTGATTTTGGTTGATTTTTTTTTGTGAATGTTCTTAAGAAACATTTTTTTAAGCCTCTTTTTTTCCACCAAAAAATGTTCAAAAATTTCCCACAAATGTTGAAAATGTGGATATCAGAAGTTTCACTGTGAAAATATTTTTTTTTTCCACATTTTCAAACTTTAAAACGGGTCCATTTGACCTACAGGACGACACGAGGGAGTTCAGCACTGTGGCATGACCTACCATGTTTGATTCGACAGGTGAAATATTGAACCCCTGCTACCGAGCCATCGTTCTTTCCTTCTGGTTTGTCCAGCTCCACTCCAGCCCAAAGTCCTCCAGAGAACTCAGTACTGCCACAGAATCGCAGGGTTCCAACCTGCAGATACACATTCATGCACCACAGAAAGTCAAAATACAAAAACTAGACATGCATTCAAGAGAACTGGTCAGCATGCCAAGCACTATGTGAAGTAACTTCATCTTCATGTCATACAGTGTCAAGAGCAGAACCCCAATCAGAAATTCAGCAACATTTTAATAAGTCTACCTATAAGTCCTTAATAAGTACATCCATTAAAGTAACAGCAGAGAAAAATAAAACAAAGCCTGAAAATGAGCTAGGAAGTGGAAGGAAGATACAAATTTTGATTAGCCAAGCTCTACTACCTGACACACAGCGATTCTCCTCTCAGTGTGGCACAAAATACGATTAATGACTCATTCTTCTCGAGAAAATGCCTGGCTGGGGTTGGAATTAGTATTTCCTTATGCCACCCGAAGTCTCAGTTTAGGTCTAAGCAAACAGAGACATAGGTTGGCCTGGTATGGCCTCCAAGCAAAGCCAGAATGCAGCACACACTGTAGACTGCAATCACACGAAACAATTATTTCTGTGTAGGGAGGATTTTAAGGGCCCCAATTGCATGACAAGGGCCTTCTGATTGTGGTGAGTGTGTTTTGTTTTTTTTGTCAGATGCGTACACAAACGATGACTGTATATCCATTAAGACACGGTGGACAAGTATTGCCATACATTTGGTGCAGATGGACATGTCATTACATTTTCATGCACCTGAGACTCATGAATATGGTATTTAGAGAGAAGATGAAAATGAAAATATAACAGTCATCAGACAATTGTGTTTTATAGCACACTCTACTTCTTTATAATGCTACTTATTTTCAACATGAAAGGCAGATGTGTATGTACAGTGGTGCAAAAATACGTTCGGACACCCCATGCATTTGTGAAATATTGCATTAAAAATCACTCTTAGGTCTTCAAGTGCAATTTCTTTTAGTACAGTCAGAGCCAAAATACGAAGCAATTCCTAAAAAAAGCCATTATAAACTTAAAATTCATTCGTTCCATAAAAATGGATAAGAATTTTTGAGTATTGGGTCATTTTGGTACCAGTGATCTACTAATGAATTTTGTGCAGAAGGCCAGGAGAAGCATTATCTCTGGCATGTACAGTATCTACTGTCAAGCATGGTGGAGGCGGTATCAAGGTTTGTGGATGCATGAGTGCTGCTGGTGTTGGTCATCTCACTGTCTGTGATGGCACATTGAACTCTGTCAAGTATTCTACCATTCTCCAAACCCACATGGTCCCTTCTACACGTGCTTTGTTCTGTGGAGGTCAAACTGGATGTTTCTACCAGATAATGCTCCTTGAACACATCCAGGACCAGAAGAACTTGGCTGCAGGAGCTCAGTATCCAGGTCTGAGTGACCAGATCAATCCCCAGACATGAGCCCCACTGAGAATCTGTGGTGGATTATTAAAAGGTCTGTTTCAAAGAGTAAATCAAAGAATTCAGAAGAATTAAAAGCAGTAATTCAAGAAGAGTGGGACCAGATGATCCCTCAACAGTGTTTAAGGCTGGTGGGGAACATCCAGCCAGGATTAGAGCTCTACTGCTGCTAATGGCAGGACTATTCATTTGATGATGTGATGGTTTATTTGTTTTTTGTTCAGTTTTGAACATGTTCTGTTATTTGTTGACTTTGATGCCGACAATGTTGAGAACTGACATATTGAAACTGTCAAGAATTTAGTTTTGTTAGTTTTTCTTGTAAACAATAAACAAAATATCATTTGTATTTGTATCTGTCTAATGCAGCCACACCTTTTGAAACACAAAAAGATTTTTCCACAAATATTTCATTGGAATATCTGAGATTGTCTTAAATTTTAAGGGTGTCAAAAAACATTTTTCTACCACTCTATGTGTGCTTGTTGCTATTAATTTCTTTCCCCTATGAAGCATTCCTTCACAATGAACCACTGTGCAAGGCTTACCAGTAAGCTGAAGCAGAACTAGCAACACACTATCTCTACTACTTTGTACTGAAACCAGCAACATCATTTGTGTTATCAGTTAACCGTCGTCCCACACTCTGAGTTTGATTCGTCTCCAAGTTACACATTTGCACAGTAAATCTAAAAGTCCTTAAAGCCAGTGTTTACCTTGACAGGTAGATGGCTCAAATTCAGACGTCTCTCAGCCAGGAAAGACTCACCTGAAAAGCTGGTTTGGGAATTATTTTAAAATTCAACTTTCCTAGAAAAGCATTAAAATGTTAATAACACCCATATTTTTACCATATTATCTCTTTTATTGTACCGTTTAAAAGCTCCATTCAAATGGAAAAAACTCTTAAGCCTGAAGAGCAGAAGCCCATGATCTAATAAATTCAATTTTCAGAACCAGTTTGTCACAAAAGGGGGGTTATTTTACAATAATTACAAAGCTCTTTTGATATTTTAGGAGTCCAGAAAAACAAAACTGTGTTTTTCAGTACCATTGTAACTGTACAAAATTTGTCTTGCATTAAGGCTGAGGGAATAAGAGCACACTCATATTTTGTCCCTCATTAAGGGGATTTGGGAAAGTCTAAAGATACAGGGTATTGTATGCTGTAATCCAGATTGTAAGCCCCTTGAGACAAATTTCTAAGTTTTAATGCTGAGCTGTATAAATAAACACACTGTCCAAATGAACTCCACCAATTGCGTAAAGGGTAAAGATGTCACTGCAAAACAGCTGTGTAAATTTCACTACTTTCAACCAAGCACTATTACAAAGAATGCATGAATATGGTGTAATAGATGGCAAGAAGTAACTAAATACAATTTCACCTTGAGACTTTGAAAAAATGAACCACAATGTCAACTACAAGTTCATGTCTTCAAGCACAAATAGACTGTGACTACTATAGAAAAAGCGTATCCCACCACTAAGGATTCAAGTCTCTATCATTATTTGTTATTCTTTATTATTCTGGTAGGTACCATGCACACTACACTCTCAGAATGGGGACAAAGTCTTTCAGCAAATGTACCATTATGTGACAACCGGTGCTACTACCAAAAGTACAAAACAGAGCTATAACTGCCATAGATTTGTCTCTGGAGAGGAAAAATGAAAAAAGACATTTCTCATTATTAGTGATATTGAAGTACCTTTGACTGCCATAAAAGAGTCTGAAGATATTTTGTCGACAGCACAGTATTGGATGTCTCTTTTACCTGCTTTGTTAGGTCACAGTACAGTAGATTCAGTTCAGGATGGAGTGTGTCTGTGCTGCAGTCTTATGACTGAAGGCACACACAATTCAAACATAAAGTACAAATAAAAAGTACAAGTTTCTGGAGTTCTTGTTCAATTTGGGAGAAGAAGCACCATGTAACAAACTGTCAAAGCTCAACTGTGCCATGAACATAGTATGAAAAGTGAATTTTATTCAACCTATGGGGCTAAAATTCCACTTCTAAAACGTGTTTCCTGTCAAAATGATTACACATGCCTTGCACCAAGTTGGGTGGTCAGGGGGATCAAAATTATGGAAGAATTTATTTGAAGCAGCAATTTGGCAAAAAAAAAAAAAAAAAAACGTTGCTGAATAAATTGTCTGCTACCAGCAGCAAAAGCCAAACTGACCCCTTTAATCAGGCTCACAAAAATATGTAGACCAGTTAAAGGATAACTTGTAACCAAAAGAGTAAACAGTTTACAGTTAAGAATACTAAATACAGGTTAGAATTACTTATTTGTGCTCATTACACATATTCATTACTATAAAAGACGCAGCCATGCCAGCTTTGCACAAAATTGACAGTGCAAGAGTCAAACAATAGTGAGTGTTTACGATCCACAGGCCCAGGGGATGAGCGTGATCATTTTTAGAACTTTTAGAATTGGTCCCAGACATTTAACAGTAGATTAACTGGAGTTAGTTGAACTGGAACATGCCCAGAGAGATGTTGATGATATGCCAGAAAAAAAAAAACAACTGACTGACATAACACTGACTGTTGGAAGGATGCCAAAAGGGTGTTGCTTAGCAACTGGAAATGATATTTTCTTGGTTGATGGTTGTAATAATTGTAGAAAATACAACCAAAGCCTTTATCTTTGGTTAGGATAAACCACTGCACCACTGTATGGCTCTGATTTGAGCTGACTGTAAAAGAAATGCCTTTTATTATTATCTGTTGTTGTTGCTTGACTGATTTTATGTTCTGCACTTGTTAATAAGTAAGGGTGACATGCAGCATACAACAGAAGTGAGTATAACCCTGTGCAATATCAAAAGATTCCAAACTGTATCACCTCTCAATAACTGCACTATTTTTGGGTTGACAAGCAGAGAATTTTCCTCCTGAGAAAATATAGAAAGACTGTACTGAAAATCCAGGTCCTAAAACAGAAACTCAGGGCAACAAAAGTGAAGAAAAGCACTGAGAGAGAGCAGTACTCCACCAAGGCTGCTCAGTCGTATCACTTTTTGGACAGTTACAGGAAAGGTTTGTGTGAGGCTGTTGTCAGCTTAATGCAGTGGTTCTCAAATTTCTTCTGTCAGGCCCCCTTCGGACGACAAAGATGTGTGTGTGTGTGTGTGTGTGTGTGTGTGTGTGTGTGTGTGTGTGTGTGTGTGTGTGTGTGTGTGTGTGTGTGTGTGTGTGTGTGTGTGTGTGTGTGTGTGTGTGTGTGTGTTTGTTTATATAAACTGTTTTTAGATTGAAATGTGAATATACAGGGCTGTGTTATTTTATCTGATTCCATTTTGTTGTTTTTCCACAGTAAAGACAGGGGTGTCAAATTCATTTTAGTCCAGGGGGCCACATAAAGCCTAATTTGGGCTCAAGTGGGCCCCACCAGTAAAATCACAGCATAATAACCTATAAAACCCCACAACTCCAAATTTTTCCCTTTGTTTTAGTTCAAAAAGCTACATTCTGAAAATGTTCACATTTAATGAATAATCTTTTTACAAAACATTATAAACACCCTGAAATTTCTTTATAAAAACAAGCTCAATTTCAACAGTATTATGCCTCAGTTTATTATTTACACATTACAACTTACAGATCACAGCGTCTACAAAGGCCCAAAACATTCAGTCACAGCTATCTGGAACTGAATGATGTAGTATTTGACTTTATGATCAAAACAACTTGTCAAAGTCTAGAAATTATTAAAATTTACAGTTTTACAAATTTACTGCCTTCTCTGTAATTCCCTGTAATTTTTTACCCTTTGCATTTCGCCCCCGCGGGCCGAAATGGATCATCTGGCGGCCGTTTTTGGTCAGCGTGTTTGACACCCCTGGTAAAAATAATCAGAGTAGATGAGTTGAGGTGGTGACCTGATCAAGTATGCCGGTGTTCCAATTGCACATTAACGATGCGTTCTCACGTTTTCGGGAGCCCGTACAGCACAACGGCCAGCACAGTTTGTGCGCCGCGAAAAACACGCCGGCATTAAAACAGTAGTTCAGCTAATTAGTTCCACGTAGACGGACCTTTTCCTCCCAGTTGTTCGCGCCCCCCTTGTCAAGCCTTGGCGCCCACCACTATTTGAGAAACACTGGCCTAATGCAAGAATAACTGCTGGACACTGATTGTGAGCTTTCTTAATTTGGATTATCAGACGATAAAGCCTATTTTTCCTGCTACTTTTATGCTGTGTGAACATGTGGTAGAAGAAAATACAAAATACTGCATATCCAGTTCTTCCTGTTGGACTCTGCAGATAGATTGTTTTGCTGGTAGTAAGTGGGAGGAACACTACAAATATCAAACAGTTGGCATATTCAAAATGTTATTTTTCAGCAGGCAATCAAATGCCATAAACATGTTTGTACTCTTTCATTTTCATTTGTATATTATGGCATCTTATTTTCTCAGAATTTCTTCCCAAATGCGCAAAAAAATGACAACAACTTTGAACCTATCATTAACAGCAACAGATTGCAATTACAGTACCATTTACAGAGCACAGCATCTTTAGGGGCACACCATAACTATTTTGAAAGTAGTATAGTCAGAAACAAAACCAAATGGAAATCGCATCATTGCAACCACAACAATTATACAGAAAGCATCCAAATTCATTTACTGGTATATCAGCTAATTGTCTCATTAGTGACTTAATGTGTTTTACATGATAGGAAAAGGATGTGGTGGCATTTGTTTTGTCTAGAGCTGTAAAGCCTGGCCCATCTGAGTAGGCTGAATTTAACCCTTAACTCAAAGTTAGTTATATATTCCCATATTACAGCCCGGCTGCCTGCTGCTAGGGCACAGTGTCTTTCTAAATGTTTGCTCATTTGAATTCAGCTAATTATTGAGTCCTAATTAGAGGGTTGCAATACTTCCTTCCACTGTACGACTTTTAGATATGACAGGGGACAAAGTTTCATTTTCCCAGAAACATCTTGGCACAGCTCTATAAAAGGCTGAAAATGCTACATCTGAAAGAATAGTGAAGACCACTGCTCCTGCACTTTCTCTGCGACATGCAACACACCTTCTGTCCGGCTATCACCACACGGTCACCCAGCCGAATTCCCATGGAGGCTAGCTGTATCCTGGCCTTATCAGAGAGACCAGGAAGGGACTGGGCCTGCAGAGTCAGGGGCAGAGGGGAGCTGGGTCTGGGTAAAGCCTGTCTCAGCAAAGTCCGGAGCTCTTTAGCCATGGCAGCTGCATCTGCCATCTCCAAGGGCATGTCGAGGGGGTCAGGCACCACGTCTGCTGGACACTGCCCTTTTTCATTCTATAGAAGACAGGGAAGAAAACACAGACAAGAAATGATGAACTGATGAATGAAACATATTTTTAAACACGCTAAAGAGATGCGATATTAACATGACAATGTAAAACATGCATGTGCGAGCTGGCAAGCAGGCAACTGCTGCTGTTACTGAGGAAAAGACAGGTGTGACTGCTCACAATATAAGAGCATACCTCATGTAATCCTAATTTAGCTTGATTTTAAATTCATACGTTGTTACGATCCAACCTCTAGGGTCGGCTGGATATACCAAATAACCAGATGTTATTTGTTCAGGTAAAGGAATTTATTGCTCAGTAGAAAATTTAACTGAAACAGATCAAACAAAGAAAACAATACTGGTGGGTGCTGTCAAATCAAAGAACAAAATAAAACCAAAGGAAGGCTAACACAGTATCTAAATCTAGCTAAACACAAACAAAACATCTATACTCCCTAGCCACATTTAAAACACAGAAGCAAAACTAACTGAATAAAATTGGTGCCTTATATCACACACATTTAATACACAAAACACAAAGACTCAAATGACCAAATAGCTTCTTCCTGAAGTTAGCGAAATGCTAACTGGAGCCACTGTCTCGCTGAGACTGGAGGTTCCACACCAAATTAGCAGCCGTCAACAGAAGCTCTAAAACATCCGTAGTCACCCCTCAGTGACCACATCAGAACACAAACCAAATACAAAGAGGCACCGGGACAAACTCATCACAAATACCAGCCACCCCAACCTAGCTTTGGTTGCAGATATATGCTCGTGTGTGGTGCCTGCTGGGGTCTTCAGGGAGGAGGAGTTACGGTGGTGGACCAATCCAACATGTCGGGAGGCAGGGAGGACCAGGGCTGGGAGGAGGTCTGGAGCTCCAGGTGTGCCAGGTGTAATCTGGAGCTCAGCCTTCAACCAGGTGTAATCAATATCCCTCTCCACAAGTCATCCAGACACACTGCCACCAGAGGCCGTAACAACATCCTATGGCACTGTCGAGACTTCAACTTTCAATGCATGAGCAACAAGATCTTAGTAGGTTATTAATAAACTACAACATTCTTGTTTCAACTAAAGCTCTCATGAGCTGGAACCTGCTGCCAGAGATCACCTCAGTCTCCACACCAAGAAAGTTTTAAATATTCCTAAATAGAGCAAATAGAGCTGGTTTCAGGCACAATGAAATAATCAAACACAACAACTTGCTACTAACAGAATCATTTCTAAGAGAACTGATGAGTTACAATGCAATGGCAGTAAGTAAAAGGCCAAAAGTCACATCTGTGTGGGAAGGATAGTCATCTGAAAGCAGAAAATTTGCATTTTCTGAACAGTGGTATCAGGAATATCTATCTAAGCTAGACAAGCTGTTCCTACTAGGGACTGAACTGAATTTTAACATTGAAGCTTGTATCTGTATCAGCACCAATAGTTTGGTAAGGAACATGGGAAGAAGTAAAGGAAAGGTAAAGAAAGGAACAAGCCAGCAGTTTTTATGCCACTAAGGAAAAATAGGTGGCATAGCAACCAATGACTGTATCAGCAACGTGTACGCAACATTTACTCAAATTTCAAGCAATGTCCACGTGTAGAAAGGTTCCATTCTTTCTGACAAGGACAGTGAATGTAAACTTGACAGTGTGTTGTCAACCATCCATTCACCCATCCATTGGCTATCCCCACTGTATCCTGGAGGGGTCATGGATGGCTGGACCCTATCCCTCCTGGACAGATCACCAGTCCATCACTAGGCTAACACAAGGAGACAGACAACCAGGCAGGCTCACACTCACAATTTAGAATCATCAATTAACCCACCATGCATGTCCTTGGGCTGTGGAAAGAAGCCCAGAATCCAGGAAGAAAGCCAGCACAGGGACAGGGAGAACACGCAGACTCCACACAGATATTCCCCATATTCTCCAAGTTCAAACCCAGAACGTTCTTGCTGTGGTGTGACAACGCTAACCACTGCACCAGCAAGCCTCTGATTGGTAATGAATCAAGGATAAGGTTTGGGAATATTAGTTGGACCAGAAGAATATGTGCATGAGAATATACTGCATGGCAAACTGTGGTCAGCTTGGCTGAAGTAGTGAAGTATTTTAGCAATTAGCGGGTAGCATTAGCATGTAGCACTAGCAAGTTTGGTGAGCTGGCTTGTATAGTTTCTTTGTCAGTGGTAAGTTTGCTTTGGACATTGTAGTAGTCCTGCAGCTAGCAGTTTTGTAGAGTCTATATGTATAGTTTTTTTTGTCAATTTTTAGCAGTTGGCACTCGGTATTCAGCATCTTGCACTAGCTACCTGGTAGCATCGGCACTGGTCACTACCTGGAGCATCTCCTAAACGGGCCTGGGTCAGCTGAACGTGGCAGTGCTGTTTGGATTGTGTAGGAGCAGTGTGAACTGCCACTAGGGGGGGTGAATCTGGGACGCCAGACTTCACCGCCTAGCCTCCTGGAGGTGTTGTGGGACTAAATAGGCAAAACACCGTTGAAGGGAGGTTTTCGCCTGATGACCCCCAGAGATGTGTTAGGAATCACTGCTCACTGGTGTATATAGTGGTGGGTCAGGGGTCCTGGGGCCTACACCGAGTGTGCATCTTTCTTGTTTGGAGCACATGTGTCTTGTGTTTAAATTAACTGCTTAATTCAAGACAGAATTTGTAAGTTGAAAGAGAAAGTTGATAAAGGACGCAGCCATACACACAGTGGTAACAGGAAATGTGTTTTAGACTGTGTTCAACCTACCAATTAAGAACAACAACTCCTGTGGGTTAGATGTTTACATTTAGAGAGAGCGAAAGGAGGCTGATAGTGCTGAAGAGTTATCTGTTACCTATGTGGTATGAAACACTATTCTTTCTCTAGCTATCGAAGAACATTAGTGTGACAGCTTGCCAAGTCTCACAGTAATGACCAAAGTGATCAAATCAAGCACAGCATCAGCATTGCTAAGGACAGACTGCTTGGACATTAAAAAGAAACACTCAAATGTTTGTTCCCATCTCCAAAAAGGTTATTGTTATTTATTACTGCATGAGGACGCTGGGCTTAAAGAATCTTTGATCACATTTCTGCTCTCAGAACAAAATCCTCATTCATGTGTTTCAAAGAGGCTAACGATCAGCCACACAACATGAACATTTTGTCTCGTGGCTCAAAGAAACCACAGTCAGCAAGAGCTTAGGCAAAATCAGAAAGCTTAAGTATTGGTGTAGGTGGGAGGAGACGATGAGTGGAGCTCATCTAGCACGACTGCACTGGAGTAATTGGGGTACACTCATATTCACCACCCCCTCCAGCAGTAATACAAGTGGTCTTTGATAAATATCAAAAAGGAGCTCGCCTGCAATTGCTGAGACCAGTCGCTCTCATGTCCTCTCGCTGAGCTAATGTACACAGCAGCAATCGGCCAAACATGCAGGTTGTGACAATATATGACAAGAATGGGTCAAGAAGGGTTTATGTTTTACACAGGTCAGCCTTGGATGGTACGCTATGGATTAGGAGCATATCCTAATCATCTACAGACAGTTCCAGTGTTTTATATAAGCGCCCTAAAGGAATACCATGCCAAACTTTCCCAGTGAACTATTCATTAAACACCGTCACACACTGAGCTGCTGACATGAGGCAAATGGCTTTCCCAGCTACATAGCAGCCACACTGTGTCCACAACAATCAGCTAAATTACAATGTTTAGTTGTTGTCAATGCAATGCCAAAGAGTTGTTGACTAAATTCAGTGGACTGTTTTGAGGTTTACTGCTGTACTGTTTTCACTTAAAGGTGCTGCTATGTTTATCCACTATAAATAGCATGCAACATTTGGAAAATCAGTGTACTGCAGCTGAAAACAACATCAGCTGTTGCACAAAAGTAGAAACTGTAAATTAAAAACAAACTGGTAAATGTGTGTGTGTGTATTCTGGACACATACAGTAATGTACATCCATGGAATCAAGAAGCAGCTACTTTCAAAAAGTGTCATCTGATAAAAGTATAAGGTTTCCTAGTGTGTTATTAGTTATTAGAACATCTTGTTAATTCTCTACAGCTAAATCTCCATGAGCCACATGTGGCTGCCAGTCAAATGTGCTCTAGATGATATCATTCTATCCACCAAAAATCAGGCTTCGACCTAAACAGACTTGCAACAGTGGCTCACTCCAAATCTGACACTGAAAGAAATTAGGTAAGCAGACCGCCACAGCAAGTTGCTACTAATAGCAAGTATGATGAGTTGCCACAGCTATTAATCCATAAGATATGTGGGAAGGGAAGCATGAAAGGCCAGCAACATTTTCATTTTTCCATCCTTTTAAAACTTTCCACTGCTCAAATTTAAGGTTTGTTGTGATGAATCTCTGCAGGGCCAGGGAAGAGAAATATCAAATTAAACCACTTCCAAGTCTGACCTTTACTCAAACAGGAAACTGAATTTCTTGGCTGTGGTATCGAGCTTTAGAACACACCACCATTTCTCAAATGCGAACAGCACAATTTGGCAGGTAGAGAAGTCAAGAACATCACGCATCAGCGCCTGGTCTATATTGTCTACTAAATTACAGACAGACACATTTATTACATGTCCCTGGAATCAGAACGTGAATGTTGATCTTCTTTGTCTGTACTGTGCATTTTGTACTTTACTTCTGAGCAAAACTCAAATGAGTATACCCGGTGTTATCAGTTTGATACACGCCACAGAGTAGAATACACAGCAAATAAAATGGGTTGGGTCACAGTAAAAATACAGGTCTTTACAAACTATTACATGATTATGACTGCACTAGGAGCAAAAAGGAAATGGCAATATCAAAACACTTGAAATTAGATGTAACATATCTTTAGGCCTTACTAGCAACAGTACTGGCAAACCATAAACAACAAAGCAGACAGAAAATAATCTTCAGTCAGCTGTGGTTCAACTTTTGCTTGGCAAGATAACAACCAACACCCTCGTCTCTAACCCAGAAAACCTCAAAATAATAGGGCTTAAAAAGCCAAGCTGGTTAATGAAAACCAGTGTCCTCAGATTCTCCGAGCTTTGCATTCACACAAAATAAAAAAACAGAGTCTCTGCACTCATCTTTGAGTAAGGAAATGATTGGATTATAGGAGCATAGTGCTTTGGTGACCTCCAGTGGGAAAATTAGTGCACATGAAGAGCAGGCACTAGATCTGTGTACAAACAGCTTTAATAAGTCTGGAAATAAACAAACTAAATAATAACTCTTCAACTTAAAAGATACGTGCAAGTTCCAGAATGGATATAAATTTTAATTTAAACATACAGTCTGTGAGAGATCATGAAGTCCTGATGCCGCAATGCCATCTATCTGGACTCTTCTGTGTCTGTGTTTCAGTTCACAGCTGATCAGAGCTCTTTGGCAAACACAGCAGGGTTTAATGACTGCAGCTGAGAGGCAGACGGAAATGAAGTGAGAACTCAGATGTTCCAGCGGTAGATCTACTCAGAATGTGTCTGGGAATCTGGATTCTCAAACGGCTGCCTTTGTAGGTGTTCTCTGACAGCTGAGTCAGAGAATGCCCAAACAGACTATCTGCCACAAAAAAACACTGGATTTCTAAAATGGATTCAGTTTGAGATCCAATAGAACTAAAAGATTGTACTCTAACATATATGTTTATATATTTAATATATAATATGTAGGTGGGGCTCAAGCAATGTCCAAGCAGTTTAAAAAGCAATTCAAAAATACGGTTTTATTTTATTTTTTATCTTATTCTTTATTTCATTCATTTGTAAAATAATTTTTTTTTAAATGTAAATGCAAACTTCTCCAAACTAGAATGAAAGGGAGCAGAAAGAAGACAAGTCTTATTTTATCTGCCCCTTTATCCCCAGAACTTAAATTACAAAAAACGTGCTAAAAAAACAACACTATATAACAATATATATACATACACTTAAAATTCAATGAAATAGCTGCCGGCCAACACAGACAGTCACATACCATTATGGTTCTCAAGTTACAATTCAGTTAATACTATTCACAACAACAAAAATGACATTGATATGACATTCAAACATAACTAACATATTTCATTATATTTCTTTAACATACTAGCTTTAATTATTCTTTTAAATGGAATGTTTGACTTGGACTCTTTGATTTCTTTGTTCAGATTGTTCCGTAAACTGATTCCTTTTACAGACACACAACGTTCCATCAATCTAGTCCTGAACCTTGGTTTTTTAAAAATTTCCGTTCCTTTTAAGTTATAGTCTCAAGCAAGCATAAGTTATGGCAACTGGACTAACCTCGTGTGAGTCGAAAACGTTTCACCTCTCATCCAAGAGGCTTCTTCAGTTCTGAAAGCCTGGTGGGGAGTACCAGATATTTATCCACCAGGAGGGTGGTGGCAAAAACAAGTGGACAAAGACCCGAAACCAATAGACTTGTTAGATGTTAATGTGAGTCGTTAGCCTTTGATGGGCGGTCGTTACCCCTCCCAGCCCTCTAGGAGGGTGGTTTTAAGCTTTCTCTTTTTCCAGATATTTTCTGGATGTTAATTGGCAATGTATTTATGTGAGCTTTCAACATAATTTGCAGAATACTATAATCTACTAATTCTTGAAATTTCAACAATCTTAACTGAAGAAATAATGGATTTGTTGGATCTCTATATATCGTTTTCTACTGAATATTCTTATGGCTCTTTTCTGCAAAATGGAAATTGACTGAGTATGTGTTTTGCAGGCATTTCCCCTTACTTCAATGCAGTAGGTCAGATATGGAAAAATCATGGTGTTTTCATGAGGTACAGGGAGGAGAAGGGGCTTTGACATGGGTATATCACTGATTATTAAATATCTGTTTATTGATATTATTTATTTTGTATTTTGTTTGTAAATATGTACATAAATAACTATGGGAGGGAGGTACTGAGTGACTGATAGGGTAGGAGAAAAGAAGCTTATGCTTTGTCCTGCTTCCTAGGTTGGGTTATTATTCTTTGCTTTGTTTTGTTGTGTTGTGTTTTATTTTGTTTTGGTGTTATGAATATTTTGATTTGTTTTTGGGACCAAAATGAAAGCGGTCATTCATTCACTCTATGTTGTTTTACCGAGCATAAGGACTCCGTCAAATCACTGTAATTCTGTCGAGCAGTAAACAAAAGAGCAAAGACTAAATCACATAAGGAATGTATTTCTGTATATGTGACAGTGGGGGAGTTGTGGAAGCTCACTTTCTATTTCCAAGGGAGTTCTGAATGAAGACGTCTGTGAGTAAATACGGGGGCAGGAACTGTCTCATCAACACCTACAGCCTAATGAAATCCAATTTAATAGCCAGGAAGTAATCAGTCTTTACGTCAGATTAAGTCGGAGAAAATAGATTCAACCTATGTGATTTCATCATTTTGAGAACTACATTTTGCATTACATGAGATGAGTTAATAATGCTGCAGTGATTGGCTGATAAGAAAAAATGGGGGTTTAGCTGCATACGTGTGGAGTAGCAAGAGTTATTACTAAATCGTCAGCCTGTTAAGTGACTTAAAGTGAAATCGCAATGATTATACATATTCAATCCAGGACCTCCAGAAGCTTTCAAATATGCCTTGTTCATGTCTTAAAGACAAATGTTCATTTCTTCTGAACAAAAATATCATGACTCACATTATTCCAGACCTCAATCTCAGTGGTTTCTATTTTTATCAGTTTTCTTGTAGGCTTTCTTATTTGTTGTTAACACAAAAATGCAGATTTACTTTCAAAACCCTTCACAGTTTTCAGTCTGACAGTCAAACATCTGTACCTTTTTAAATTTACAAGTATTCTCATGTGTGATAAATAAAGCTCAGACTTTTATGCAAGTTAAATAAGCAATACAAATTCAGAACGCAAAGAGATGTCAAGGGAATGTATCACTACACTGTTCAACACAGACAGTTTTAAGGATGGAAAATTTATTGCTTTGTTTTGTATCTACAGGTAATGTATGTAAGCAGTGACCAGCTGTTCACTATAATTCTCACTGCATTTACATTTTGTTGTTGTTGTGTTATTTATATATTTAAGAAATTAATGTGTATTAAACGTAAGATGGAATGAAAATAAATAATATTAACCAGAACTCAAACCATTGCTCTTGCAAAAGTGTTTCAGTCTGAGCTAAATCATATGTGTATGTACTGCTTACCTGTTATACATGGTTTAGAGGGGGCTCTATAATAACTGTTTACTCCGTGATAACTGCTACTACAACATGCACATAAAGGTTAGCTGAGTGGAGTCACAAACGTCTTATAAATGTTGAAATGAGTACTTCCTGTCCATGTGGTAGCCACAGTTTAAAGGATCGGTATCGACCCATGATCATTGGCTGACTGCAATTATCACATAGTCAATTCAAACACTGCATTTACAAAGGGAAACACTGGAGAAAAGATCTGTTTGTTAATGAGAGGTTATATTTGACTGTGAGGTATGAAAACATGGAGCTCAAGTGAAGTGTGTGTGGAATCTATTTGAATTTGTTAGTCCCTGGCAGGCAGCTAACACTAGTTAGCCAGCAGTCTGCTGCCTTCAAGGTGAGATCTTGCAAACACAAACAGTGCAGACAGAGACAGCTGGATAATGCAGGAAGCTCCCTGGGAAGAAAGGCTACTTCAACCTGTTAAACGTGTACTTCAGACTAATTCTGAATAAGATGAAACTGGTGTACTTGTACTCTGCACGTGTTTGCTGTGACTGAGTGTGTCTACATGTTTGCTGGTGAGAATGTGTGCCTGATTCTTGCTCCTGCTTCAGCTGTTCATTAGTGGACCAGTACAACAGGAAGTGCAATTTCCACTTTGTTTACTCCCCAAATACTGCGCACTCTCTAAAATATTTTTTGCAGTGGCAGCACCTGAGTACAGATGGATAGCCATTTTCCCTTGAAACAGCAAAAATAGTGAAGTGAGTGTAATCAATAACGTTAATGAAGACTCAGTTACATTAAGTGTCCCAGTAAGCTGTGACAGTGAACTATGCACAACAGTGGAGCCTTCCCTGAGTAGAATGCAGTCATCATAAATACATCTGAGCTTTTCCTGCTATGACAAAGCTGTCTGCCATGAAAAAGGTCTAATAGTAAGCAGAATTTCAGTTTCTATCCCATCTGTGCTAAATGTGATCATTAAAGCCTCTACTTAGGGGGTGCATCTAGCACTTACAGTCCATGTGAAGCTCTATAGGGCAGCATTTATTATGGAAAATATGCCAAATGATGTTGCCTTTGCTAGCAGTTCATTCCTTTCATTATTACTACTCCTGCTCATCTGTTTTGCACGTATAATTTTTCAGTCTTTTTGAAAAGAAATCATTAGTTAACAGTTTACATTATTTTATATCCAAGAAGACAACAGTGTTGCTCACTGAATGTGAAAGACATGGAAGCTAGGAGGACAGGATTTTATTCTTTACCATTGTATTAATCTGATGGTACTTACTTATCAGCAATCAATTCTAGCCTTTGCGAATAAAACTGAATTGGAAGATTCTGGGCTGATTGCATTTCATCATTTTTGGGATGGTTTGATGAAAGACTTGTGGTTTTGTTTTGTTTTTTAATGTACAAGACAAACAGCAAGTCTCCCAGTTTGTGGGCAAATGTAAAGGAACAATTACACTTACTCTGAAGGCAGGATTGGCTCCCAGCTCCAACAGACATTTGACAGCTGATGTGCACAGGTTGGATGCAGCAATGTGAAGGGCTGTGCCAAAATCAAAGTCACTGCAGGTAGCATCGACATCTAAAACAGAACAAAGCAGAAAACCTTCAGCGACAGGCTGGTATTATGAAGCTATTTTTTATAAGTTTCATAGAATACTTGAGATTGTTAAGCCTTAATTGACACCTGATGGTATATTTCAACATTTTCTACCATCAATTAGAACACCGACATGAAACATTATTGGCAACATTGCAGAGGTGATGACTGAGTCGTCCTGGCATGTGTACACTACCTCTCAAAAGCCTTTCTCATTCAATGGTTTCTATTTGTATTATTTTCTACATTGTAGACTAATACTGAAGATTAACACTTTTTTGTTTACAGCATAATTCCATATGTATTCTTTTACAGTTCTGATATCTTCAGTATTAATCTACAATGTATAAAATAATCAAATACAGATTTGAATGAGAAAGTGTGTCCAAACTTTTGACTGGTAGAGCAGACATGCCAGGACGACTCAGGGTCATAACCCCTGGTTGTTAAGAAGTCGTGCCCATTGTAGAGTTATGCCACAGATCTAGTAAAATGCAAAAAGGTTAATTTTGCCACTTTTCACATGTTGAGATCTAAATTCTCACAGTCAAGAATCATAGCAAATGATCACTTACATACACTGTCTGGCCAGAAAAAGTCACCACCTGGATTTAACTGAGCAAATAAGTAAGAGCCCATTAAATAATTACTGCAGTGATGAATACGTTTCAGCTGCGACAACTTATTTAACTCTAGCTGATGCAGGGAGGAGCTTCTCATTTCTGAAACAACCATGTTGGAAGACATATCCTGGGGTCATGGAAAGGATGTTAATCTGTCTCAGAAGGGTCAAATTATTGGCCTGAATCAAGCAAATACAACAACTAAGGAGATGAAACTACTAAAATCAGGTTAAGAACCGTCCATCCATCCATTATCTATACACCGCTTAATCCTCACTAGGGTCGCGGGGCGGGGGCTGGAGCCCATCCCAGCTGACTCGGGCGAAGGCAGGGGACACCCTAGACAGGTCGCCAGTCTGTCGCAGGGCTACATATAGAGACACACAATCACTCTCACATTCACACCTACAGGCAATTTAGAATAATCAATTAACCTCAGCATATTTTTGGACTGTGGGAGGAAGCCGGAGTACCCGGAGAAAACCCACGCATGCACAGGGAGAACATGCAAACTCCATGCAGAAAGATCCCAGGTCCGAGCTGGGACGTGAACCAGGGACCTTCTCGCTGCAAGGCGAAAGTACTAACCACTACGCCACTGTGCAGCAGGTTAAGAACCGTTCAACGCATTATTAAAACCTGAAGGATAGTGGAGAACCATCATCTTCCAAGAACAAATGTGGGTGGAATAAACTCTTAGATGATCAGAGCAAATCAACAGTAGAACTCACGGCTGTTTAATAGTGAAATTAAGAGCATTTCCACACACATTGTGAAGGGAACTCAAAGGATTGGGACTAAACAGCTGTAGCTCTAAGAAAACCACTGATCAGTGAAGCTAATCTGAACAAATGGCTTCAGTTTGCTATGGAACATAAAGATTGGACTCTGGATCAATGGAAGAAGGTCATGTGGTCTGATGAGTCTAGATTTACCCTGTTCCAGAGTGATGGGGGCATCAGGGTAAGAAGAGAGGCGGATGAAGTGATGCCCTCATCATGGCTAGTGTCTACCAGCCTGTGGGGGTTAGAGTTATGATCTGGGGTTGGTCAGGTTCAGCAACGTTATGTTCCCAAAGAATGAGGTCAGCTGATACCTGAAGATACTGAATGACCAGGTCTGGAGTTTTTCTTCCTGATGGCATGGACGTGTTCCAAGATGACGATGCCAGGATTCATGGGACTCACATTGAGAATGAGTGGATCAGGGAGCATGAGATGGATTGTCCTCCACAGAGTCCAGACCTCAGCCCCATTGAGGATCTTTGGGATGTTCTGGAGAAGACTTTGTGCAGCAGTCCGACTCTCCCATCATCAATATAAGATCTTGGTAGAAAATGAATGCATCTCTGGACAGAAATAAATGCTGTGACATTGCAGAAGCTTATCGAAACGATGCCACAGCAAATACATGCCATACTCAAAGCTAAAGGCGGTCCAATGAAATATTAGTGTGTGCAATTTTATTATTTTTTTTTTGGCCAGGCAGTGTATACTCAGAGAGAAATTGTTCTTGGTTTAACTTCAGTAAAATAGTATTGATTTAGTAAAGCAGTATTAAAAACATAATTTACACAAATACCATAACAGAGATTTTCATTTTAAAGTGTGTATACATCGTGACTTGGTCAGGAAACAACCTGGGCTTTATTGCAGGCATTCCTATGTAAATACAAAGCTGAGTTCAACACAAACGTAGTACACAACATCCATCCATCCATCCATCATCTATTCACCGCTTAATCCTCATTAGGGGCGCTGGAGTCCATCCCAGCCGACTTGGGGCGAAGGCAGGAGACACCCTGGACAGGTAACAGTCTATCACAGGGCTACATATAGAGACAAACAATCACACTCGCATTCACACCTACGGACAATTTAGAATAATCAATTAACCTCAGAACCTTTTTGGACTGTGGGAGGAAGCCGGAGAACCTGGAGAAAACCCACACATGCACAGGGAGAACATACCTAGTACACAACATCCAAAACATAATCTCAAACAAAAATTTCAAAATGTCAGCCCAAAAAAAAGAAAATAATAACAAAACAATAAATGCTAAGCATAAAACCTGCACCTCAAAAAACATACCTAAAGAGCGTTGTACGCCGTGTGCAGTAATTTGTTTAAACTCAAGTCTGATGATATGAGAACCACCCAGACTCCTATCTGTCCAATATTCATTTACTGAGGCATGATTTCAGTCAAGGACCTTCTCTGAGACTGACTGCAGTGTACAATGCTTCTCCTATTATCACTTCTTCCTCACGGCTCCATCAATAAGGCTTTATCTGCTGAGTAGTTATTTTCAGAAATTGGACTGTGTGAAATGAGTGATAATCAAGAAAATGTAATCAATGTCCAGTAAATTCCTTCTGCCACTGTCTGAGTCTATCCATACTGCAAAATCATTGTCTACAAAATGAGCTGCCAGCATTTACATCTAACTATATGCAGAGCAATCCACTGATATAAAATGTGGGAAAAAAACGTATACAAACCTCCTGCATAATACAATAGCATAACAAAGTACAGCTTCCATAGAATAAAATGTTTCATTTGATTGCATTGAATGTACCAACTGTGGGTGAACTCAATAAACTGACAACTCGGTATGTTTACTACAGGAAAAAAGATAAATGACTGAGACTTTAATCCCCACTGCAGTTGGTTTTGAAAACAGAAATGTTTTCTCCCTGACTGCTGGGATGACCATGGCTCTATCTTCTCTGTGTGCAGCTCTGCTCTCACCTCCAGGCTGGGAGGCCTGTAGCACCACACGGATAAGTTGGGGCACGTCAAAGTAAGCGGCGTAGTGCAGGGCCCTCATGTTAGTCCAACGTGAGCGAAGATTGGGATCAGCACCCAAGGCAAGAAGCTGGTGGGCAAAGCTGGCTGCTGTGTCTGCATCACCTGGATAACAGAGGAGAAGTGTGTGTACCTGTGTGTTTGGAGGGGCAGCTCTGAAGATTTTGTTTAAGTAGTGGTTGATGAATAGCAGTGCTTACCAAGTATACAGAATTCTGTTCAGTGGTTTGAGTAGCAACATAAACTAACACATAGATGTATGTACACTTTCACTGTGCAGCTGAGAATGTTAATTCATCGCCCATGTCAATACTAACCAATGCCCGGCGCCCCGGCCTTGCAGCAGTAGTGCAGGAGGCTCATATCTGTCAGACCGTCTCGATCGTTCACACCACAGCCTCTCTTTAGGATCTGTGCAAAGACAAGATATGCAGTGTGCCACTAAGGACCTGGTGTCACTGCGTAGAAATATTACATAATAGGCTATAAAGTGAAACACGGGGGCATTGATCTGATGACTGACAAGCAAGCTGGGCCTCTCATAACTCTACTCATCTTTAAATTTGGACAAGAATTGTTGCGCAAACTGACATCGAAACGAGGCATTTATTTCTCAAGGGTAGCAGTTACTAAGTGAGAGAAAATAATCGCCTGCTTTTACCCTTGAGATGAGTGCTTGCCTACACAATTTACTGCATTGCAGCTAGTCTGTACAACTCTGTGTAGAGGTGGTTTGGGAGTGGATTAGCAGGGACTTCTTTAACAAACAAAACACAGTTTTACTTTATTCTCAAGTATTGTCGTGTTTTCCATTATATCATTGCTAAGGTGAAAATAAAAGCATAAAGTATAGAGAGGGGATTGTACTGAGGCTACACAATTATGCAGTATCAAAGCATCTGGACAGTTGGAAATAATTCCAGTGTGTCACCTCATTGCCAATGAGGCTGATGTTCTTCTGAACCTGGGGCACCCACTGCCTGAGGACAGCAAACAGCTCTGGTATGGTGGTGCTGGGATCCAGAAGAACCTCCCTGCACTGCGGCTCACTGGGGTCAAAGAAGGAGAAGTCTGGAGGTGGTGAAGGAGACAAAAATATCACATGTTAAATGTGATGATAAGTGGAATCTTAAACGTTTTATTCCTTTGTCTCCTGTATGTGCATGTAAAAAGAGCATGTGTAAATCTCTGCAGCACAGACATGCATTAACTTTCTGCAACAGTATGCGCAATCGATTCACTCAAATTACTAATCTTGAGAAATGCCCTTGCGGTGTTTGCAGAGGCAAATGAAATCAGATGTGACAGTGGATGGCATGCCATGAACCAAATGAAGCATTAGAGAACTCGACTGAGACTGAAATCAAACGGCATTCAATGTCGAAGGCTGAGGCGAACACTTGCTGTATAATTTAAGCAGCATCAAACCTGCTGCATTTGCTTCACTGATAATGAGGGGATCCAGTTCAAGAGCCCTTTACAGTGATTAATAACCACATGCTTTGATTTATAATATTGTGGGATGAATACCAGAATACCATCCAGTGGCAACATTGATATGATGTTTCTTGCTTTGGAATGTGTGGCTACATGAGTAAAGTCAAAGCGTAACTAACAAATTCATTTAATATTTGTAATCTGGGATAAATATGTCATAGTCATCACGTTGTGTCAAATTAACCCATTCAATGGGTCATTATATAACTGAGGGACTTTTGAAGTCCATGGGATATAGCTTGCATACATTTTTATTAAAAGTTAAAAAATAATGTTTTTATGTTCATTATAATCATGTCTTCACAAATTCCATAATTATTTATTATGGAAACAATCACTTATTAATAAAAATGACTGGATGTCACTAAAGTGTCAACTAAATAACCGTCCAAATTTAATAACAACCACCTTCTAATTAACTAAACAATAATAAAATGAGCTGATTCAGAAATAGTTTTGATTGTGTTCTTTTTATTAAGTTGAGATAATCATGACAGATGTTTCTTTTTTGGCAATATGTCACATTTTAAATGAAAAATAACAAATTATATCTGTGTCTCAGAAATAACTTTCCACTAAGTTTCCCATTACAAAAACACCTGTCCAGGAAGTGTGTTAATTCCAGATCACATGACCTGCTCCACATGATGTCATTTCCTCCTGAAGAACAGACTGGCCAGACTCCAAGGCTTTCTGACTTATTTAATGTAAAGTAGTGTGTGAGTCAAGTGTGGATTTATCACATGTCAACAGGTTTACTACAATGTCTTTATAAATAACTTTCAATTTCATTTTTACACAGTTGTAGCAGACGACACCCATTAGAGAATAAGCCCAATATGGTTTGAAAATATTACTGAAAAAAAAAAAATTTATATAATTGAAGTAGTTTTCTCATTTTTGCCAGTAAAGTGTGCATTTGAAAGACAATGTTTTCATACCTGCACCTGCTGATGGGTCATCACAATGAGATTAGGCAAGGATACGACATTAATTCCACTACAAGAAACTTCATGTGTCTGCAAATTAGTGGAAAAAATCCGTGCATGTATCGGTATCAGCAATTGGCCAAAATGAGTCAGGAAATGGCATATCTAATGTCTGCAAAATCTAATATCATGCATCACCTAGTCAGGATCATCATCATTATCTCAGATGTGACTACCACTGTTTGATTCATGTTGTATGCTGCAATTATCAAGGGGTCTGTGATCATAACTCACTAATCAAATGTTCAATGAGTCATCAACTGATCATTATTACTTCGACTACATGATCAGACACACAGTGGAAACCTTATTTTTTCACAGTCTACAATGAGAGTGTTAACTGGTCTGAAATGTCACACCGAGTGCAGGTACTGAGTGTGTACATATGTGGATCCTCACCACAGTCACTGGGCATGGGTGCAGAGGCCACCTGGTGGATAACTGGCCGCTGATGAGAAGCGAGTCTGGTGTGGCAGCCCAGGACAGCGTCCCCTTCAGCAGGCTCCGAAACATCCTCCTTTGTCATGTCCCCCTCAGGGCCGGTGGCTGGAACAATATTAGAAAGTCTATTCTGAGAACATAAGTAGGTCTGATCTCTCAATAAAGGCTGCACTGAAACATTCAGTCGGAGTGCCATGAAGGATCTAAGTGCTTTTATGAGAAACTGAACCATGTATGCCCAGTACAAGATAATAACAACTGCAGGATAAACATGTTGCAAATGAAGTGGTAGGTTTTGCTCTCTGGCATTTACACAAATAGTATGTGACCATGAGCGGTATGGTATAGAACCACAGCCAGGTATCCAAGTGTTCAGACAGTGACAATTTTCAGAATTTTGCTCCTGTACAGCACCAGAATGGATTTGAAAGGGAGAAATCAAGATTTTATTGAGTTTTACATGTTCAGCTTACATCTGAAGGGTTTATCAAAAATATTTCATCAACCATTTAGAACCTGTGGCCATTTTTTATTTACATAGTCCCTCCAAAATGCATTAATTATAGACATAAGGATCATTTTATTTGCTTGGATACAAATCTTTGCAGCCAATTAGTGCCTGAAGTATAGAACCCATTGTCATGACCAAAACGCTGAGTTTCAGCTGCTGCTTGTTTGTGAGTCTTTCTGCAATCAGTTTTGTCTTCAATGAATGAAAAGCAGCTCAGTTGGATTGAGGTCACATGACTGTCATTGCAGAACGTTCCATTTCTGTGCATGAAGATGCTCTTGGGTTGCCTTCATGGTCAGTTTGGAGTCATCATCCATCTGGACTGTGAAGCGCCATCCTAATAGTACTGCAGCATCTGACTGACTGAGCAGAAATGAAGCTCTACACTCATTCATCCTGCTTCTTCCATCAGTGCAGACATCATAATGACTCATTTCCACTGACAGCCATACGCGTTTCCTTTACTTCTCCAAAGCTTTCTCTTCATAATTTTTCTACAAGGTCGCCTTAGTTTTATCTGTCCAACGAATCTTTATCCGAGAGCTGGACAGGATGTCACAGATTTTTCCTGGCAAAGTTTTACCTGGTCTCATGTGGTAAAACTTCTGTATTTATACTCATGAAGGTGTCTCTTGACTGTAGACTTTGACAATGCAGTCGTACACTTTACTTGTCTTCCTTACTCTTCCTGGCCTTTTGGTGTTGTTGAGCGTTTTAGAATACATCAGATGCTTAATTTGGATTTTTCTAAAGGTTCTACTATCCCTCTAATAGGTCAGTTTTCCTTTTCAGCCTAATGGCAGACTCCTTCACTTGTATGATCATCACTTTGGACTTAAACTTTGAGAGTTCCCATGAACAGCTAAATGCAAATTCACTACTTGGAATCATCTCAATAAATTTAATTTCTTTAACTTGTCATAAAAAATGGAGCAAACATTTGGTCATGAAACTGCTCATTAGTAAATTATCTAATTATTCATGATAAATGGAAGAGCTGTGCAAAAAAAGTCTAATTCCTAAGTGGTTAATGTCATATTTTTGTTGAAACCCTTGAATTAAGGCTGAAAGTCTACGCCGTCATCTACGCAATCACATCTTGATTTCAGATCCACTGGTCATTGCAAACAGCTGAAGACTATAGATGGAGACACATCTAATCTGTCAAATCAATAAGATAATAGAAGACTAGGGCTGAACGATTAATCAATTTCAAATTGAAAATGCAATTAGCCCATTGTAAAAGCCTGTAGTTCTGAATGTGCATTATTCACAGCAGGTCTCCTCAAGGGTTTAAACCATCAATGATTTTACAAATGCAGGGTCACGGCTGTGGTTCAGGAGGAAGAATGAGTTGTCCACTAATTTCAAGGTTGACTATTCGATGCTGGGCTGCTGCATACAACCAAAGCTACTGATATGGTGGGCGAGGAGGACCATAGTTTCTTAGCTACCATTACTGTCCAAATGGGTCAGGAAAAACCCATTGAATCGTGCTCTGTAGAACCGAGCTAAGGTGAAAGGTGCTGTATAAACTGTGGACCATTTACATTTAGTCATGGTCACCATCAGAATCAGCCCAATTTATTTATTTATTATAGACTGTTTAGATGCTGCTCCTGACCAGCAAGTGAATTTCAATACCAAAGAACCTTCAATTTGTTCTGGTTTTATTTTTTATTATTGATTTATGCATTTTAACTTGTAAATTAAAGCTTCTGTGATATTAATTCAATGGTAGATTCCAATTAAAAACATGTAATAAAGACAAGTCGGAAGCAATTGATATTTCAAAGTTCTCACACTTGAATTAGATTGTAAAGCATCTAACATTCTGATGGTACCTCATGTGGTAATGCTCCAGAACATTATTTCATTTATGTTAGACGGTGAATACTGAACTGAAGCAGGATTTTAAAAAATATTTCAGAAATCAAATCACAAAGAAAGATTGTAATTGGATATTTTCCTGAAATCGTTCAGCCCTATGTGAGATACAGGATTACACTACATTCTGAGAACATCTACATTTCACTAAACACTAAGCGTCTACTGCCTGAAAGCAACGCTTCAGTGAAGCATTTTAGTTTTCCGGCAGTAGACTTTAAACCAAAGGTACAGATTTATAGTGTTCATAAGATAAACTACTAGCTCAATTTTTAAATATTGGTTTTGTCAAAGGAACACAGGAGGCAGTGAAAAAGTAACAACACATAAGGGTCTGAACTAGAAGCACACAAACACACACACACACAGGCCTAAGCCTGGGAAAGCTACAGTGAGCCTAAAATCTTCCCGACCAACCAACACTCACTGTCATCTTCTCCGTTATCCTCTTTCTTGTTGATCTCCATGAGAGCCTCCCAGTCCAGCTAAGCTAAAACCAAGAAACACAGACTGGGTCCAGCAGAACATCTAACCAAAATCCTTCCCAAAATAACTCCCAAGCCCATTGCCTGTCCCCTCCTCAATCTCCAATAGCACACCCACTCTGTGATTATGCCCTGCTGATCCCCCGACTCCCAGGTCCAGTTGCTATTTGCAGCCTGCACACTTTCAAGCCGCAGTGTTCTCACGTCTGACTCTTCCCGGTTGGAGTGTCAGTCTCACTTTCAAGGCATGTGTACTGCTGACCCCTTGACAACCCCATGACTAGCCAACCTTAAGACTCACAACGCAGAGAATGCTGCTGTAGGGTGACAGTGCAAATAAACAGTGTCTAAGGGCAGCAAAGTGGTGACTGTGATTAGGACTGTCCCTCACCATAAATGCCAACAGCAAGCGTCCACGCTGCAAAAGCACCCTGATTCCCTACCAGCTCCAGAGAAGCGTGTCGCTGACTTTTATACCTTTATCTTTCTCCGTTTGGGGTTTAAAAAAATAAAAAAAATAAAAAAAACAGCTCACTAGTATTATCAGGTAACATTAGGACACAAAAACTGCATGATATTTGTAAAACATTGCAAGACGAGAGGAGCATTATAATTCACAACACAAAAAGTATACATTTGTAAATAATAATCATGACTCCAATTTTCCTGGAATGCCAGAAAGAAGCATGACAGCTGACGTGTACAAGGACTGTGAATATTAATATATATATATATTTAACCAACTGAACCTTACACAGTGTTTCCTGTAGGATTTTTTCCTGCTCCCACTCCCACACCGCCACCACACACACACAAAAAAAGAGTGGATACTGAGAGCACCACAGTTATCTGTAGTTTACCTTAGTACTCGCGAGTACCCGACACAGTGCAGGACTGCTGTGAAGGTGGAGACATGCGGCGTTGGTGTATTTGCGACGATTAAAAAAAAAATAATTAAAGGAGCGGTGCTGGGATTTTAGCAGCGGGAGGCCGCCACTGCAGAATGAGTGTAGAGGAAACCCTGCTTACATTTTATATTTGATTTTGAGCACAAACGGTCAAATAAAATAATTTTATTGCCAATAACAGCTGAAAAGCTATGCTGAGTTAAATTTCAGGTTATGTGGGATTGTTTTGCAAGTAAAATGGAAAGGTATTTCATCTTGAAAATCACAGTTAAGACAGTCTCATGACATTAAAACCTGTCAGTGCATAAAATATTTCTTTTAGCCAAGCTGGGGCGATTATTTCCACATATGCTTACACTGCTCAAATTAGTGTTCACCGCAACATCACAGCAGTTGCTATTGTGGGTAAAACGCTAAATGAAGGTTAGCTTTAACGGTATAAAATGCAGACAATACGCGTAAAGCTTGCATGAATTCAAAACGAAACTATACAACCAATGTAGGTATGACCATTTTCCACTAAAATCCAGGGCCAGCTCAGGTTTTTGTGGTTCTGTCCAACCTGCGCATGACCATGTAAAATTTTTCAGACAATGACTTCAGGATGTCAGCGACACTCATCATGTCATAGTCCAGATTTAAACCAAAAGGCTCAAGCAGAAAGCATTCAGTGAACAGCACAAGCCCTGAATAGTTATTTTCCCACATCCCGTACAGAACAGAAAACAGCAAGACGTGTTGATACTTTTTAAAACTACATGCAACTGTTGACAATTTATTCTCCACCCCATCTGTAAGGAAACTGGAAGATGCCTACTAATAGTTTTCCATTTAAAAAGGAATTTAGCCTGAGGTTACACAAATCACACACCAAGCGTAAACTAGATTTCATTATTTCAAATAGGCAAACATAAATTATCATTTCAGGAAGTTGTTGTGAGTTTCACGCTGCTGAAAAGCGAGATGAGAAACTGCTTAGAACCACTCCGAGGTCACTGATCGGCTGTCTGGAGATTAGGACTTTGCAGTGTGGCTCGAGACAATGGCCTACTTTTGCAATAAGCCTCTCCTTGTTTGTCTGATCCATGATGTCACCCTGATCCCATCTTCATACAGCTAATGAAAGGAAGCTACTGTCACATATTTCAAACTGAGAACTCAGAACATTTTGGCGCCCGTCGCTTTATGAGTCCATATTCCAAAAATGCAAACTGCCTATTCTGCCTGACTGCAGTGTCTGTAAATCTTTTAGATGCCATGCTGGCTTGAACATCATGAACAACAACAAAGTTTGTGTTACAATTGTGCCAGAGAACACAAACAGTCCATGTGAATTAAGATTAAAAAATATATTAAAGCTGCAAGCAGCGTTGAACGGGTCCTCGCATCCTTGCTGGTCGGCGACCCCAAGCATGTCCATCAGGTGATGCTGTGACTGAGAGTGTATTTAGGCCTATGAATGGGACGAGGGCTGGATTCTTGGCACACATGTTAAGTTTCAGGAAGATTGGAGCATGTACAGGCTATACATGCAGCACTTTCTGTACATCCACCAGGTGGCGCTATCACTGTGACTGTATATTGGTCTATGGAATTCATCAGGGCCGGACTCTGATCACACATGTAAAGTTTGAGGCAGATTGGAGCATGTACAGGGGATTTACACAAGACTTCCTGCGTCATAGCGAAGCATTAAAGTTCAGTCGACCGCCATGGCCACACCCTTTGACTTCTGTGTGCAATTTTCACAACTTTTCAACCTGAAGGCGCATTGTATATATTGTCCCAATTTCAGGTGTTTTGGAGTTTCCGCCTGTGAGAAATTAATTGCTGAAAATGACCAATTACACCAAAAATCTGACATTTAATTCAAAAAGGTGGACTTCCCGTTGGGTCTAGAGAATGGCTCCAAGACACTTTGTTGTTCGCACCGACATGCTACATATGCATGCCAAATTTCGCAGTCGTCGGTTAAACTTGCTGTGGGGGCTATTTACTAAAATGCTGCATGGGGTGCTATGGCACATGCTATGAATGTATTTTGTCATATGGATGTGATCAGGGCAGGGCTGTGATTAAACATGTAAAGTTTGAGGCAGATTTGAGCATGCAGAGGACAGACAGCAGTTGATGTTTAATGGCGAAGGATCAAATTTTCATGGGCCGCCATGGCCACACCCTTTCACTTTTTAGGAACCTTTTGATAACTTTTGATGCCGCGTTATATATACTGGCCAAATTTGAGGTGTCTTAATCTTACCCCCTAGGAGGAGTTCATTCTCGAATATGAAAAAAAAAATCACCAAAATTTGTTCCATTAATTCAAAATAGCAGATTTCCTGTTGGGTTTAGGGTATGACTCCAAGAGGTTTTTTTGTGTGTTCTGATGTGCTCTATATGCCTCCCAAATTTTGTGGACGTAGGTGAAATGTGCTGCGGGGGCTGTTTGTTAAACATACTGCAGGGGGCGCTATAGGACATGCAGTGCCAAGATGCATACAGTGTTATTCCCTGGGTCACCAGTGATGTGTGTGGTAATTCTGGTGATCTGTTGAGCATTCCTAACCTGTCAAAAAGTACTTTGTCATGGCAACAATGCGTTGCCATGGCAACATGATTGTATCAAAAGTCAAAATCTTCACACTGTGGCATTGTCATAGGGTGAAGCCTCAGCTGACCAATTTTCAGAATGATATGACAAAGTTTCGGGCAATGGGACGGGAAAATCTAATGCCTAAACATCCTGTTACCAATAGGTGGCGCTATGATTATTTCCACATTTCTGAGTGTGGATGTCTTCAGACTGGCCCTGGTGTTCAGTATATGATGTTTGGGGCAGATAGGATCTTTTGCAGCTGAGATATGAACACTTAAATTTTCATGGCGACACATCAAAATTCTCCGCGCCCTGCCTTGCCTTGCCGTGATTGCTGTTCTGGGCTTCGGGGTCCTTCACACCTGCATGTTTGATCAGGTCTTGCCAGCTCCTGCCGAGTACCATTGTTAGCGAATGATGGGACCCGCCAGAATGTGCTGAGTCTCTCCAGAGTCTCTATACTAAACTCATTCTCTCTTTCCTTTCACTAGTATCCTCTTCAGGCCTATTCTATTCTACACTGTCAAGACATCCACAATTCTGATGTTCAATACCGTTTGTTTATTTATTGAATTTCTTTTGTTGTTGTTGTTTTTTGTTTTATTGAAAGGGCAGTTAGTAGTCGGGAATAACACAGCACCTGACACTTTTCAATTGTAATAGCACCGCCTGTTAGTTCCTATCCCTGTTTGTCCTGTTTTGTCCTGTCCAGTCTTTGTTTCCCCTGCACATCACTGAGGTGTAGCACTGCCCTCCCTGGCTCATAATAGGGAATTCTAATAAAGAACGTCTGCTTAGCTTTCAGGGAGGACTGGTGATGGTCACACACATGCACTAAATATTAAAATATTTGGCTGCAAGTCTAAAATATGCATCAATCTCATATAATGTTGACACCTCTTTTGTGGAGTTAAACAATGAGAATAAATGCAGACAAAAAAAGGGGGAAAAAATGAAGTCACACAGGGCAGGAAGAAGCCCTTCATCAAGGAAAGGCAGAGGAAAGCTGGTTACTCTTTGCTGGGATCACAAGGATTGGACTGTTGATGATTGGGCTAAGGTTCTCGTCTAGGATGAATCCAGTTTTCAGTTGATGCCCACTTCAGCCAACTTACTGGTTAGGAGGAAGCCTGGAGAAGCTACAAACCAGACTGTCTGCCCCTACAGTAAAACATGGGGGTGGATCAGTGACCATCTGGGGTAGTTTCAGTCTGGGTGGAACAGGGTGAATGAACCAGGTCATGTTTGGGGCTACTCTTGAAAACAGTCTTCTTCCATCAGCTGGAAAACTCCTTCCTGCCTCCAATGACTGGATTTTCCAACAACACAATGTCCCTTACCATACGGCAAGGTCAGTTAAAGCCTGGATGGAGAACCAGAACATTGGAACCATGCCTTGGCTGCTCAATCACTAGATCTAAATCCAACTGAAAACCTGTGGAAAGTCATCAAATGGAAAATGTAGAACCACAAGCCCAAAAACAAAGCAAATTATTTAGAATTAGTGCAACGGGAATGGGCTGCTGTGCCACCAGAACAATGTCAGAAGCTGGTGGAGAGCAGCCAAGACGCATGGCTGCAGTCATCAGAAACAATGGTTATGAATCAGTACTAACTCCTCTGTGGATCATGTGAACAAAACAGACAGAAAAGAAGTACAAGTGTTCTGGTGTCGTCCTGTAGTTCTCAGCAGCACCTTCAACATGAGCAGAGGTCCAACCAGCCTCAATAAACAAACACCTGTAGGCTTCCCCCTAACCTGCAGCCAAAAACACTTATATATTCAAGCTACACGGCGTATTAACGAACATTAGCTGGTGGACAGATGAATTATATTGGTTTGGGTTTCTAATGCGACACATGAAACTACTTCCTATATCAACCTAGCCTTAGCTAACTCAATTATAACAGCGACCCCCTCATCTCACACACGTGTGTATCCCCAGGAGCAGAGGAAAGTGTGCTATCCTCTCAAATGTCCAAATATCATCGATTTCCACCCAACTTGGTCTGTTAACAAAACTGTTATTTGACCTAGCACCACGTCCACGGTGACAGTTAGCCGGCTAGCATATGCGGAGAAGCCGGTTTGGGCTTAGCAGCAGATAAACTACACTTTAAATAACTATTAGTAGAGCTAATGCCTGGTCTCTGAGAGAGGCTAGCAGCCGCTGCTTTCATCCTATGTACGAGCAATGAGGAGAAAGTTGCTGAGGTGCCTCCTGTCACTCACGTTAGCTCCTCTCAGGTAACGGTGATGTTCACTAGCTAAAATAGGGCCAGGCACTGTGGACACTTGAAACGCAAACAGAAACCAGAAACGGAAAACATCCTGCTAGACTGCCAGAGGGACATAAACACGTCAACGTTACCTTCAGCTCGCTGCTTCTTCCAATTCTCTCATGAGGAAAATGACTGGAGAGCCAGCTGGATGTAATTACTGTCAAACTCAACTGTGCGCTGCAAACCGGAGGAAGCGCCTGTGCCAGCTTCCGGTTTCACAATAAAGGCAGCTTTCAAATGAAAAGTAACTCAACTTAGCCCTGTAAAGCCTGACCCATCAAAAAAAATAGCCAGAAAATTCAAAAAAAAAATTTGAAACTGAGATACTTATTACCCCTTTTGACAAAATTCAAAAGAAAATGTTGCAATATTATTTTGTTTATAGTGTATTTTTTGTATCAAATTTGATCCATTGGACATTTTTGGCAACTTTTTGCTAACAATAATCTAAAGCAAAACCCCATTTTCTCCAGTCTAATTAGCACTGAGTGAGTTGACACACTTTACAACAAAAAATAATATACTAATAAATATAATTAAAAGAACAAAACAACAAACTGCAGGGAGCTTTGTCTCCATCTCCCAGCAGGTTCTCACACTGAACATCTGTACTAATCCCACTAAGCCTGCTCTATCTCCTCCTCATCCTCATCTTCTAACTGCTTCATGTCATTTGTGTTTCCATCCAGTATTTCGTTGAGGACATTTTCAATGTACTTTCTTTTTCTCTCTTCTTCCTCTAGTCTTTTTGACATCTAAATATTGGCCACTATAGTATAGCGATGATGATTTCAGAGGAACTGTTCTTGTAAAAATACTCAAAATGCATTCGAAGATGGCATTTCATTCATTAAATAAGTTAATTAGGTCATTAAAATAGTGTGTGCTTGTATTTTTATATGCATAATATAGATTACATTGCAAAAATGGTACATGAGGATTCAGGATAAAAGCATGTTAGAAACCTGGAGTATCAAATTTGATACAGACATTATAACATTTGAATATTCGGAGCATTTTCAGGAAAGAAAAAATTCTAAAATGATTACTAAAATCCTTGAATACAAATATTCTCTTTAAAAGAAAAAACTTTCTTTAGCAGAAAAAATAGAATTCAGATTTTAACCACAGATTTCACAATTATTCGTCTCAAATGCACTGTTGAAATGGATATTAAAGAGGCATTCACTTTGCTGACACATCAGCCTTGTCTGAAGCACATGAAGAACAAAGAACAGAATTTACTTTGAATCACAGAATGCAGCACTGCAAAAAGCTTACTATAAAATGTACAATGACTAGCTGGCAGCAATTGGCAAGTAAGTTGCTGTAGAATATTTTACAGTAAGCTTACTGTAAACTTAATCACAGTACCTATGTTGTTATTTATAGTAATAATTATCTTACTGTAAATGCAATCACAGTAATAGGGTACTGTATTGTCACAGCAAACATGAGATTACTGTAACAAGCATTACTGTACTATTTTAATACTGTAAATTAATTAGTTGTAAAATATTACATACTGTAAAATAAACACACTGTTGTCATAAAAAATTCATTTATTTTCTCACGTCACTCAACTTAAACATTTTACATTATAAATTCACAGACACACACGCACACACACTAACGAACGTAGCTCACGCACGCACACGGACACATGCACACTAACGGATGTAGCTAACACACACACACACACACACAGAGAGAGAGAGACGTGCGCACGCTCTTACGCACACGGTTCAAATTTAACGGTTATCCGGTAACGTTACTCCTTGGCTAACTTCTTAACATTATCAACAAATGTAAAAACCGAACTCTGTCAAAATTTCGTCAACAACTAGTTTACTAAAGTTCAGTACACTGACTTACTAGGGACAGTATGTCTCTTGTTACCGTTGGACACACTGGACTGTTACCGGACCAAACTACTTCAATTTAACGTAAAATTACAAAATAACAAAGTGAGTTAACTGCTGGAGTCACGGACAAAAAAGTAGAATCTTGATGAGTGAGGTCCAGGAAACAACTTTGTTGGGAATCAAACAGGCGGCCATCAGCAGACACCTTTAAAGTTCAGGAGGATATTAAGATGGTTAAGATGGTATTAAGCTGCTCCTCCTTTGTGTGAGGATTTAAAAATATCTGTGCTGGAACAGCACAAAAAGTACTGCTGAAAATTCCCGCTCAAAATTACTGTAACGTGATTCACAGTAAAAAAAAAAAAAAATATTTACTGTAAATTTAGCCTCTCAATGAATTTTACTCATGATGAATTGCAGATCTACAGCAACTTACTGTAAACATGTTCGACACTAGATATTCGGTCATTTTACAGTAATGTTACTGTAAAAACTATAGACACTTGTTACAGTGAGTGGAATGGGCATTCTTGAAAGCATAGCAAGAGGAACATCTATTTCACCATCTGCTGCCACAGTCTGAGAGGTTATGTCCGCACATCTTTCTGTTCAGTAGACGGTAATTTCCCTGGGGCAGCAGAGGGAGGATGGACACTTTCCTTAAATGTCCATTCAGACAGACCAGGTTGGTGTTTATTGAACCTGAAGGACCTTTTGATCTAAGACCTTATCCTTTTCTGTGTGACCCTCAGTGGTCTCCCAGGGTCAGGTTCACATTTCACTTGGCTATCTTGATGAGTGTATTTGTTAGCATGTGCAAACATGTTGTTTTTTTAATGACAACTCTATTGAAATAATAAAACTAGAAAAGCACTCAGAGAGCGCAGTACTCTGGCTGTTCATTCTCCCATATGGCATTGTCAGAAATGCAGCATTCTGTTTCCATGGAAATGCAGCATTAGTTTATTAGTTATTGATGATCAGAAATCACGGCAACATAGAATGTGTCCATTTGATATAGATGTACCCACAAACAAAAGGACCTTGCACAGAGCACAGGCGTGTGTTATGCATGTGTACGTTATGTACAGATACCGAATCGCATGACCAAAATATGTATCAGGCGGTGGGAATTGATGGGACTCAGAAACACCCCCACAATATAATGACTTTGTTCTTTGTATGTCTTATTCTGACGGATAAGTCCCAATAAGTTGGTCTGTTTGTAGTAGGATCACAATCATGTGATCGTCAGCAGGCAGCTGACGTAGCGTTCACTTGTTGTCATGGTTACAGTGACGCTGTGCCGCTATCTGGCAACGATACAGAAATCTTTAACAAATCCGTGGATCCAGGCTATAAGCCGCATCACTGCCAAAATCTAATCACTAATCACCTTGTGTCATTTCTGACCTTCCCTGAAAATTTCATCCAAATCCGTTTGTCTGTTTATGAGTAATGTTGCGCACAGACAGAATAACAGACGGACAGACAAACGTACGCTGGTCGTCACATAATTCCACCACGTTCCTTGGTGGAGTAATTATGACCAAGTACCACTGGACATAAAGTCCAAAAATCATTACCGGCACACATAATATGATGCAATATGATGGGACTAGGGCTGCATAGTGGATCAGTGGTTAGTGCTGTCCCTTTGCAGTTAGAAGAACCCTGGTTCATGTCCCGGCCTTCCTGGCATCTTCATGCATGGAGTCTCCATGTTCTCCCTGTGCATGTGTGGGTTTTCTCCAGGTTCTCCGACTTCCTCTAAATTGTCCGTAGGTGTGAATGTGATTGTTTGTCTCTATGTGTAGCCCTGTGATAGACTGTTACCTGTCCAGGTGTTCTCAGCTGGGATAGACTCCAGCCCCCTGCGGCCCTAATGAGGATTAAGCAGTATATAGATAATGGATGAATGATGCAGCTTCAAATGCTGAAGTGCATTTTAAATAAATTTGTTCCAATTTTAAGCTTATCTACACTGAACAAAAATGTAACTTTTCCTTGATGGAGGACAGTTCGGGGGACAGGATCAAGTTGTCAACACATCCTGCGGTTCTTTTGGTTAATTAGAACCCGTTCTATCCAGACACACAACAAAAATAGCAGAAGTTGTTAGGTTTGCTTTTCTAAGCCAGGAAAGAAGTCTGTCTGCATGTGGGATAATATTGATTAAGGATGTTAACATTATTTGAAGTTTCAGCCTGTTTTTTGTTTGTTTGTTTGTTGTTTGCTTTTTATAATAAACGTGTAAAGTGATACCTTTTCCTGTGATTTAAGTAGTTATTATCCGGAATTTAACAAAACAGTGGGAATCTGTAAATGCTTCTTAATCTATCTTTTTCAATCTTCAATATGGATTTTTTTTTTTTCAAATGGCCACTATGTGTAAAATAACACTATTTTTTGCAGATTTAAATGGATTCAAATGATGCAATTTTACAGCCAAACCTTGTAAAAGAACAACTTAATATTTGCAAAAGAAATCAGACTTTTGATGTGAACATTGTTTACATTTTGTTCTTGTTCACATTTAACATATAATGAAATACCTTTTACGGAATTTTCACTAGTTAGGGTCCAAGCACCACGTAGTGGTGCGAGGAACCTGTTGGAATGCAAGGAATTATTATTTTACTTTCTACTTCTGACAAGAAAAATGCATTTTTGATGCCCTAATATACAGGAAAACGGGTGGAAATTTGCACACACACCAGGACCGGCGAAAAATTTGATACTTTAGGGGAATTTACTCACCTGTGTGCCAAAATTGCTCAATAGCGCCCCCTGGAATGTTATGAAAATTCAGCCCCCGGCCTCTGAAATTCAGTACGCATATGTAACTCATCAAGATGCACAAAAAAGCCTCTTGCATCATAACCCATAACCCAACAGGAAGTCAGTCATTTTGAATTATGAGTCATATTTTAGACAATTTTGCATCATTTTTGGACATTTTTATAAGCTATAAACTCAAACAGTGTAACCCTGACAGAGCTAAAATTTGACCAGGATGGACACCAGTCATGGCTGATCAAAAGTCATCAAAACGCTCTGCAGAAGTCTGAGGGCGTGGCCATGGCGACCAGTGGAATGCTGCCATTTTGAATATGATTCATATTTTGGACGATTTTGTCATTTTTGGACATTTTCAAAAGCTATAAATGTTACGGGGAGTGTGATTTTTGCGAACCCAAGTGAGAATACACAGAGCAGTAGACAGGAGAGTGTAATGAGATTCTTTATTCTGATATACTGAAACAATAATTTGCCACTATGGCCAGAACTCACTAGCTGAGGGAAGGGGGGAGGAAGGCAGGCTCCGGAGGCTTGGCTATCCGGGGGGCACATGCCGGTGCTGACGGTGATAGTGGCTGCTGCCGTGCGGTGGAGAATCTGAGTCTCTGAGCGGGGCAGAGCTGGTCAGTGCAGTCTGGAGGGGGCATGTCCTCTATCTGGAGACCATGTGCTTCCTCTATCCAGAGGCAACTTAGGAGGGGGTCCAGGACCTCTGCCTGGAGGTACCACTGAAGACCCGGCAGGCAGCTCACAGCCCAGTCTGGAAATAACGCTCGTAGTACTCCCAGTGCAAACAGTGGGGCTGGCTCCTAAAGCCCTGCTGATGATGATCAGCCACAGCTGCTCTCCCTCTGCACTGTTCACCAGCCAAGCAGAGGGAGAGGCAGAAGCCTCACGGTGAGCCAACCACAGGAAGAGGGCGGTCAACCGCTGTCCATGACAATAAACTCAAACAGGCTAAACCCAAGAGAGTTCAAATTTGGTCAGGATGTACAGCAGTCATAGGTGATCAAAAGTCATCAAAATGCAAGTCTGGCCATGACCATGGCGACCAGCGGAATGCGGCCATTTTTGATGTCTCGCCATGAAACTGGAAATGCTGTATAACTAGCCTCTACATGCTCCAATCAGCCTCAGACTTTTCATGTGTGATCAGAGGCCTGTCCTCATGAGTTCCATAGACTAATAAACAGTGAAAGTGGTAGCACCATCTGGCAGCCATTTTGGATTTCTCGCCATGAAACAGGAACTAGCCTGTACATGCGTCAATCTGCCTCAAACTTTACATGTGTGATCAGAATCTGGCCCTAATCACATCCATAGGCCAATATACACTCTCAGTTACAGCGCCACCTGGTGGACATGCGTGGGACAGCCGAAACGCTGGAATGCGAGGACCTGAACAATGCTACTTGCAGCTTTAATTGAAATTGTTGTTACTTTCAAACAAATACAATTAGAGTTAATTTATTTTCTATTTTTTTATTTGTTTTTTAATGTTTTTGAGAGAGAAAGAGGGTGGAGGAAAGTAAGAGATGGGGGTAATAGAGAGGGAAGGGGAGTGACAGAGGGGGCAGAGGGGGTGAGGGTGGGGAGAGAAGTAGGTGGACAGATACTAGAGAAGAGGAGGGATGAGGGTGGGGGAGATGGAGATGGTTGTGGATGGTCATGGAGGAGGGCAGGGTGGAGAGGTGGGAGATGGAGAAAGGATGAGGAGAGGGGAGGATGCTGAGAGAGCAGCCTCCTCAACTTGCTGTCATCGTCAAACCTCAGTGCAACCAACTCCAGCAGCCATGTTTCTCTTTTTTTTCTTTTGTGCTCCTTTTCTCCTCCTCTGTCTTTCCTGCCATCAGTCTTCTGAAGAAACCAAAGAATCCCTTGTTTTTATTGTTTTTGACAGGGAGCTCTTGGTTGTCCACCTCCGGGGTTTCCTGTTCCTCCTTAGTTTCTTTTATCTCATCCTCTAAGTCTTTGTCCTCATTCAGCAGTTTCTCATCTTCCTGCACTTTTTCCTCTTCCGGAACGTTTTTATCTTCCTCCAGTTTGTTGTCTTCCTGCAGATGTTCCTCTTCCCTCAGGTTTTTTACTTCCTGCCGTTGTTCCTCTTCCTGCAGTTGTTCCTCTTCCCGCAGTTGTTCCTCTTCCAGCAGGTTTTTTTACTTCCTGCAGTTGTTCCTCTTCCATCAGGTTTTTTTACTTCCTGCAGTTGTTCCTCTTCCATCAGGTTTTTTACTTCCTGCAGTTGTTCCTCTTCCTGCAGTCGTTCCTCTTCCAGCAGGTTTTTTACTTCCTGCAGTTGTTCCTCTTCCTGCAGTTGTTCCTCTTCCTGCAGTTTCTTTACTTCCCGAAGTCTTTCTTCCTCAACCATTTCATTTTGCAGTTCACTATCTGTCCTCCTCCGGGTCTTTTGGGTCTTGCACCGCCTTCTTCACTTCCTCTTGGTTCTGCAGTCTCACCATCTCTTGTTCTTTCTGTCTGAGCCGATCCTTCAGCCGATTCAGCTCTTGAGCCTGGTCTTGCTGGACTTGGTGAATCTTTGCCTCTCGGCCTTCAGCAGGTCTTTCAGCTCTTTAACCAAACCCTCCCTGTTAACTACAAGAGCATCCTTAATGCTGACTAGGGTGTTGCTCTGTTTCAGTTTCTCACTGATCTTCTGGTTATCATCCACAAGCATGTTGATGCACTCCTCCAGGTGTTGATTTTGCTCCATCAGCTGCTGGTTTTCAGCCTGGCATGCCTCCAAAGCTTTTCGCAGCTCAGCAAGTTCCTGGGCTTGGTTTTGGTGACCATCATGGCAAGGATTGGTAGCGTATCCTTGTTGCGGTTTGGGATTGAATCTTTGAGCCATGATGCACAAGCAAAGACTCTCTGCAGATCCTTGATAATGTTGCATCTGTAGAAGACTGTAGTTAGTGTAGAGGTCCGTTGTCCTTCGTGGTCGTACTTGATTCTGTGGCGTAGTTTGTGTGTCTCGTGGAGATACTTGAAACTAACCAGATTTGATTTGAAACTGCCCGGTTTATGCTGTTGCCTGATGATGTTGGAAAGTGACATCACGAGGACGTTAAAATGTCACATGTCCCTTTTTGCCCAGCAGCAGAGCTGTTTATCTTTGAAATACACCGCTGCTGCCATGTCTTTCGCACAGCACACTTGTTAGCTTTTCCAGCTATCAATTGTATCGAAGTGTCAGGTGTACTGCTTGGCAGACACCACAATCAGAAAAATAAATGGAAAATACTGTGAAGCGTTTTCTAAAATCACTTAGGGCTGTTGTGGATGCAATTCCTAAATCCTCACAACCTCCTCTAAACATACAGGCATACAGCTTTAATTATTATGTGTAATTTTAACAAAACAGGGACTAAACTGGAAAATAACAAATAAAATACATAAAATTACAATTAAATTCATAATTTTGTAGTACTGTACCCCACTCAGCCTACCAGTAGATTAATTATGGGCAGTTTGAACATCATGTTGTGAAATGTTTTCCCCCTCAGCTGGTCAACAGTGCATGTTTCTGCTGGAACACTGTTGCCTTGGAAACGTAAACAAAGCGGCTGACGGCTGGCAGTGATTTCTCACATCCCGCTTACTGGCGCTAAAAAATTACCATTTGGTTCATTTTACGTGCACTAACTGACCTGGGCTCAGTTTTAGTCAACAAACTGAGCGACTTTCTTCCTTTCAAATCCAGCTGATGGAGCTGAACAGGCGTGTGTCCTCCGCCGGTTACCGGTTACCGGAGAGATCCACCGGGACAAGGACGACAACCGGCGGGGCACCGGCGGAGAAGACCACCGGACAAGGTTCTGGACAAAACCCGGACAGGAGCGATGGCTTTAAACGAGACGAGGTGTGGAAGGAGATGGTCTGGAGGGAGAGGAGAGGCGTCCTGGAGTGGTGAGAAAAAGAAATTAAAAATCAGCTTTAACTGGCTTTAACCCTCAGATGCTCCACTGAATGGACTCTTTCATAAGTGGGTCAGAAATTACCCCTATTATTATTGGTGTTGTGGGTCAATATATAATTGAGGGACTTTTGAAGTCCATGGGATATATCTTGCATACATTTTTATTAAAAGTTAAAAAAAAAACGAACAATTTTTTAATGCTCATTATGATCGTGTATTTACAAATTCCATAATTATTTATTATGGAAACAATCACTTTTTAATAAAAAATGACTGGGACTTTTTGTAACAGTTGACATTTTTGCTGTTTTCAGACCTACATGGCCGCCTATAACCAAACACCACGTGGCCTTTTTAGAGAAAGATTCTTCTAAATATTATATATAAAAGTGAGTAAAATTGAAATTGAAAGTTATTTCTAAAGATATTGTAGTAAACCTGTTGACTACTTTATATTAAATAAGTCAGAAATCCTTGGAGTCTGGCCAGTCTGTTCTTCAGGAGGAAATGACATCATGTGGAGCAGGTCATGTGATCTGGAATTAACTCACTTCTTGGAGAGGTGTTTTTGTAATGGAGAACTTAGTGGAAAGCTATTTCTTGGACACAGATACAATTTGTTATCTTCCATATAAAATTTGATATATTGCCAAAAGATAAATATCTGTCATGATTATCTCAACTTAATAAAAAGAACACAATCAAAACGATTTTTGAATAAGCTCATTTTATTATTGTTTAGCTAATTGGAAGGTGGTTGTTATTAAATTGAGACGGATATTTAGTTGACATTTTAGTGATATCCAGTCATTTTGTATTAATAAGTGATTGTTTGCATAATAAATAATTATGGAATTTGTAAAGACATGATCATAATGAACATTAAAACATTTTTTTTGTTTAATAAAAATGTATGCAAGATATATCCCATGGACTTCAGAAGTCCTTCAATTATATATCAACCCTGTAAATGTATTCCTGACAGTTACAATTGATAAGAATCACAGGTTTCCATGAGATTCTATGGGAAATGAATGCGAGTCATTTTTGATCCACTTATAAAAGCTTTGGGTAGTAAAACAAATATTCTAATTTCTTAAAAAGTATAAAATGTAACTTAAAAATTGAAATGGAATCAAATCAAAAACATTTTTTCAGGAATACCTGGAATATGAAATGATTACAACTTTTCATTACAAAGATATTGGAGAAAAATGGCCTCACCAGTCATTTTTGACCCATTTATGCATCTAAGGGTTACAGGCGCTACAAGAGTGAGTTACAACTGATGCTAGTTTAATGTTCGGTTAAAGATCAGTGAACATAAACAGACTGAACCAATAGATTGTGGTCCACAGGGAGAAGAATTGGGGCTTTCTCAGGAACTATGATCAGATGGTAAGAAAAATGCACACTATGATAGTAAAATGAACCTTTTTCAACAGTTTTTGGGTGTTTTTAGTTGTTGTTGAAGAAATTAATGTTATTTTACAGATTTTCCTGTTCCCATGTTTTGTTAAATTACAGATAATTGCTACTAAAAATCACCTTTATTCATTCAGGTAATCTCATTGAGACGAGACCTGTCCTCAAATAGCAGATTAAAACAGCACTGAGTCACTGACAAACAACACTAATGACCCGACAAACAAACAATACAACATGACTCATTCCACAACTGGAAGACATTTGCTCTTCAAAATGTTGGAAAAATAAACCTTCTATTTGACCATTTTCTGCTCCATATTCATTAATAATAGGTAAAAAACTATCAAAGGCTTGATTGACTCAGCTGACACATCAATGGTGCCATTTTCACTCTGCCGAGGAGTTATGTGATGATCAGCGTACGCTTTGTCTGTCTGTCTGTTAGCAACATTACTCAAAAACGGACTAATGGATTCGGATTACATTTTCAGGGAAGGTCAGAAATGACACAAGGACCAAGTGATTAGATTTTGGGAGTCATGTGGCTTATAGTCTGGATCCATGGATTTGCTAAAGATTTCTGTATCATTGCAAGATAGCGGCACAGCGTCACTGTAACCATGACAACAAGTGAACACTACGTCAGCTGCCTGCTGACGATCACATGATCGCGACCTTAATACAAATCCACTGCTGTGGACTTCTCAGATAAAAAAGTAAATCTCAAATAAAACTGTTAAAATGAAATTTAAATATAATTTTTTTGAAATTAATTTGTTTCATTGATGTCTCTTGTAATTGTAGGAACATTTTTTTAATCAACATAATATTTCAAATAATAATTATTATGCGTGGAATGTGTGTCCTACAACATGTTAGCATAACCTTTTTAGCTGGTAGAAGAAAACAGTGAATCTCATGATACGCTGGAATTAACATCAAACAGTTTTCCTAAAGAATGTGTAGAGCAAAGCTATGTCCTCGCTTCTATTTTTCATATTTTCATCACATTGTCAGCCTTGATTGAATGTCTCCCTCTACCTCATATTATCAGGATCAGACTAATTCTTTGGACTGTTTTCCATCAGTCAGTTTGTCCTCTTGGTCAGCAGTAACAGCTAGCTAAATATCTAGCTTCTACTGCTGAGAAAAAGATCACATTAGCATGGATTAGCAACCCTGTTACTGTGATTAGAGTAGGGTTAGCAAACAACACAGAAAACATGGAATAAAATGCTACCACTGATGTGTAAGCTGAGCCAATCAAGGCTTTGATACTTTATTACCTATTATTGATGAATATGGAGCAGAAAACTGGAAAAGCGAAGGTTTATTTTTCAAACATTTTTAAGCCCAAATGTCCTCCAGTTCTGGAATGATCCTCATAGAGCTGAATGTTGACACACATCTAACTGTGATGTGTGTTTGTAGGGGCAGCTGAAACCAGAGGAGCCTTTACCCACCTATGTGTCCCTCTTCTCTGATCGCGTCCCCAACACCAGCAACCAGATCTTTGGCAGCAGAATGTCCACTCCGCTGGGGAGGGAACTGGTCCGATTAGACAGGCTGTTACTCTTTCAGACCAACCATCACAAGCGCAAGCAGGATCCAGAAATGCTGCTCTGATAAACCCTGCGGGAGCACAGTCGCTGCACATCTGGACCTCTGTTAGCCGGATCCTCTAAGCAGGACCGTACTGTGCTCAGCTCAGGGCTTGGCAGTGTGTAATAAAGCGTTGTGAGCTTAGATGTGATGTGGAGGGTTTGTTTTAATCATCGGTAAATATGGAGAAAAATGCAGACATCTATTTAGAAGCCATACTGGAGGCACAGTCAGGGGTGATATGAAAGAGCTGTTTACTGTCCTATATCTGCTCATTTACCCTAAAGTGTGTTTATTTTTAGGTGCTTTTGACCAAAAGAGCTTACAAGCAGCACTCAGAATTTAATGGTAAAGGCAACAGCAGACCGTTAAAGGCAGGAGAGAGGGGAAGACTCGGATCACATTCATGTCATCTGAGCTCCATCAGGGATTTAAGTAGATATTTGATAATCTAACACAGAGGAGTCAAACTCATCTTAGTTCAGGTTCCACATTCAGCCCAATCTGATCCCCAGTGGACCAGTAAAATCACAGCATAATAACCTGTAAATAACCACAACTACAAATCTTTCCTTTGTTTTAGTGCAAAAACGTATGTTCTGAAAATGTTCACATTTAAGGAATTATCTTTTTACAAAACATCATGGACAACCTGAAATTTCTTATGAAAAATAAATTCAGTTTCATCAACATTCAGCCTCAGTTTATCATTTCCACATTACAACTTCCAGATCACAGAGTGTCGACAAAGGAACACAACATTTAGTCACAGCTGTCTGGAACTGAATTATATGATATTTTACTTTATGATCAAAACTACAAAAGACAGACAAAAAAGACAAAATATTACAAAATTGGGACACAAAACAACCAAAAATGAGACAAAAGACATGAAACACAACAAAAAAGTTAGAAAGCAACAAAAAAATGGACAAATGACACAAACAAGACAAAAAATGAGAAAAGCATGAAACAAAAGGACCAAAAAATGAGAAACAACTAAAAAGACAAAAAAAACCAACAAAAAACGAGACACAAAATGACAAAAAATTAGACAAACGACACAAAACAAAACAAAAAAAGAGACGAAAAAACTACACAAAAAAGTTAGAAAGCAACAAAAAAATGGACAAATGACACAAACAAGACAAAAAATGAGAAAAGCATGAAACAAAAGGACAAAAAATGAGACAAACAACAAAAAAGACAAAAAACAACAAAAAAAGAGACAAAATGAACACAAGCAACAAAAAATGGACAAACGACAAAAATTAGACAAAAAATGACAAAAGCGAGAAACAAAACGACAAAAACGTGAGACAAATGACAAAAAAAGACAAAAACAACAAAAACAAGACAAAATATTACAAAAATGAGACAAAACGACAAAACAACAATGAGCACTGTACTATTTTACTGTATGATCAAAACAATTTGTTAAGGTCTAGAAATTATTTTATAGTTTCACAAATTTACAGTTAATGTCTTCTCTGTAACTTTTACACTTTGAGGGCCGGATTGGACTCGCTGGAGGACCGCGTTTGGCCCGCGGGCCGCATGTTGGACACCCCTGATCTAACAGGAAACCTGATCAAATCTGGATGATTGAAAAGTTGTATCACTTCTTTTCTCTATTGAACAGTATCAGAGGGAAAATGAGCAGAAGCAGGTTAGAAGCAAGTTGTGGATCCTTGAACAAAAAACACAGAGCAGAGTTTAAAACAGCTCGAATATCAGAATTAACCAGGTGAGAATCTGATGCTATGTGTTATTTTGGTAATAAAAACTGCTGGTGTTGTTTATTCCTAAAATGTCTGTTACACTTATTGTTTCATGCTTCTGGGATATAAGCCATCGTTTCTGATGTAGCGTCTATCTATCTGCACTGAGTGAACTGCAGCTTATCTCAGGTTTTTGTTCTGATGTTGCTGCTTTAATAAGCTATTCATGATATTGTTATGTGATTAAAAAATAAAAAACAAAAAACATTGGCCCTTGTCCAAATCTGAATAAAAATGTTGTTTCCCACTGAATTAAACAAAAGCATATTATTTTGAAATGATGTCATGATTTGGATTTTGCTTTGTCATGTGACTCTACGTCAGCGCCTCACTGGAATAAAGGTTTTGCATTTTAAAGAGTGTGCTGAATTATTGTTGTTATGCTGGAAGTGGCAGATGATACCAAATGTTTTAATCTGTACAGCAAATTGTACACCTTTGCTCCACTTTGTTGTTTCAGTCTGGGTGGAACAGGGTGAATGAACCAGGTCATGTTTGGGGCTACTCTTGAAAACAGTCTTCTTCCATGAGCTGGAAAACTCCTTCCTGCCTCCAATGACTGGATTTTCCAAAGACAATGTCCCTTACCACACAGCTAGGTCAGTTAAAGCCTGGATGGAGAACCAGAACACTGGAACCATGCCTTGGCTGCTCAATCACCAGATCTAAATCCAACTGGAAACCTGTGGAAAATCATCAAACACTAAATGTAGAACCACAAGCCCAAAAACAAAGCAAATTAGTTAGAATGAGTGCAACAGGAATGGGCTGCTGTGCCACCAGAACAATGTCAGAAGCTGGTGGAGAGCAGCCAAGATGCATCAGAAACAATGGTTATGAATCAGTACTAACTCCTCTGTGGATCGTGGAACTAAAACAGACAGAAAAGAAAACATGGAATCCTAAAAGCTGTTTTTGGCAGAACAATGCCATAACTATTGATGGAAGAACTGAAGTGATTTTGGTTATTATCAAGAAAATGTCTGATATCAGCTCTGAAATTAAACTCTTATGAGCTATTTTTGTTGTTATTATTATATTTGTCCAAACAAATGTACCTTTAGTGGTACCAGGCATTAAAATGAGCAAGAACTTGATGAAAGCAAGGCTAGTCTATTTTTTCCATGACTGTATTTTAATGACTTATGCTGAAACACCTTAGATTGTAAGTTGTTGACAACTTAGGTTGTGCTGAAATGTTTTCCATCACGTGGTTGCAGGAAGGACTTTCTCATAAGGAGTTTCAGGATGAAGTGCAGCCCATAGACTGAATAGTAAAGTTTTCTTCTACAGTCTATGGTGGAGCCTCTTCCAGTCAAAACACAGATTTGAAACGCTGTGGTTGGAGCTGAGGGTGTTTCAGCCAATCAGCTTTAAGACGATGAACACGGAAATGAGAAAATATGCCGGCTGACAGGAAACTGTCAAGTTAATAGACTAAAAAAGGAAAAGAGATAAGTGTGCCTTCAAAATAAAATATATCTTTATCTATTTGTAAATAGTTTTCGGAAAAACAAGCCATTTCTAAACTGAAAACATACTTGTATTTCCAATTTGTTTACTTGTGCATTTTTTAAATCATGGCTCACATATTTTGTAAGGAGTATAAATTAAAGTTTACCTTTATTTTGAAATACTAAAACGTACATATTTCCTAAACCCCAGTAGCTGGACAGATGTGACAGCGTAGCAGCATCTGGCAGTCAGTTTTTGTAAAGAAAACCTCAGGAAAAAGTTCCACGTCTCGTTCTGTCCATCCTCTAACGATGCAGTCCGACACGTTGCTGCACGTGTGTAATTTCAGCACTCTGTTTGTGTGCATGGTGCTGAAGTTCCCGCAGATCTTCGTCCTGATGAGAGCCAAATCTACGGCTGGAGTCAGCCTCAACAGCCTGCTGCTGGAGCTGCTGGGGTAGGTGGTCTAGTAGGACCTCACTGCTGGGTTTTATTAACAAAGTATGTACAACCTATTGGGAAATGTACTTTCTAGCATGGTAAGGTACACATTGTATTACTGAGTAACACAGGTATAGTGTGGATCCTCATGAGCAGAGGAACTCCATTTAAAAATAGTCAGATTTATTGTTATTTGCTATTATAGATAAGGCTGCACATATATTTAGGTGTATTTACAAACTACTGCAGAAACATTAATATATAGTGATAAATTCGGCATATATCTGAGCCATCACCCATCTTTTGTATTAATATAATGTTATAAAGCATACATTACTGTTGAACTGTTGTCCTAAACATTAGCAAAATAAATGTAGCTTTAAATACAATAAACACACATAAAATAATACCCACACATTAAAAACAAGTGTTGGGAATCAGTGGGTTTTTTGGATTTTCCTGTGTATTTTTGTCAGATTAATCCCTAAATTTAAAATGAACATAAGGCCTTAGTCTGAATATTGCTGTTTGTAGTCAGGTAATGTTGTATTTTATGTAATTATTATTGGATTGGTGGTCTAGTAGAACTTCACTGGTGTGCTTTATTTAAGAAAATATGTCTAACTTATTGGGAAATATGGTTTCTAGCATGGTGAGGTACACATTGTATTACTGAGTAACACAGGTATAGTGTGGATCCTCATGTGCAGAGGAACTCCATTTAAAAATAGTCAGATTTATTGTTATTTGCTATTATAGATAAGGCTGCACATATCTTCAAATGTAAGAAGAAACTGCTACAGAAACATTAATATATAGTGATAAATTCGGCATATATCTAAGTCACCACCCATCTTTTGTATTAATATAATGTTATAAAACATACATTACTGTTGAACTGTTGTCCTAAACATTAGTAAAATAAATGTAGCCTTAAATACAATAAACAAACATAAAATAATACACACACATTAAAAACAAGTGTTGGGAATCAGTGGGTTTTCTGGATTTTCATGTGTATTTTTGTCAGATTAATCCCCAAATTTAAAATGGACATAAGGCCTTAGTCTGGATATTGCTGTTTGTAGTCAGGTAAAGTTGTATTTTATGTAATTATTATTGGATTTTAAACTACTCAGGTGAATTCACATCATAAACAACAGATCTTAACCTCAGTCTGACTAGATCCTTGCTTGTGTCGTCGCTTTGTATAAAAGCATCTGCTAAATGAAATTATAGAACTGTATGGAAACATGTTAGGTTTATTTTTTATCACCATCGTATTTCTCTACTGGAAAGCAGCTGCTGTTGTTTTAAATGTGCTGTATAAATAGCGGTGACTGCACTTCTAGATTTCTAGATTACCAGTTTAATAGATCATGAGGAGATTGTCTCCACGAGGCTCCATGACTGGTCTGCCCTACAATGAAAAAGTAATCCGGCCATTAAGGCTTAGCTCTGAACGACTGTGCTTTGTTTCCGTATCGGAGGATTTTGGAGAAATTATTGAGGACAGCTTGGCCTCTGCTGTGTGAAACAGTGAGCTGTCTGATGAATCTGTGCCACAGGTTGAAGCAGTTCTTCCGTACTGAGCAGGAAATGCTGCCGCTTAAATCTGAGGATTCACTGGTGGATCAAACCATTGTGTGTGAGGCTGGTGCCTGGCAGTAGCTGCACTGTCCGACCTTAATGCCTCCTCTGTGATGGTGAGCGATAGGCAGCTGTCGCTGTGCATGCACCAGTGAAAGATTCCAGCCTTGAAACTGCACTGGGTAAGATGTTAGTGTGGAGATAAAGCAGCTTTATCAGCATTAGCTACGCAGCATGGCTACAATGCAGAAAAACGTCTCTCCTCAAGAAGCTGTTTTCACTCCTGATGGATCTCAGGAGGTCGTTGTTGTCTCTGGTGTGACCACAGTTCGACTGTAAATAAGCAATATGTATCAGCTCTTATCACAGCCTGTATCAGCTCACAGTCGGGTTTTATTTCTCAGTAGCTCTGACTGAGTGGCTTTCAGCCTATCTGGGAGCAAACAACAGTCCAAACATGAAACCTGTTTCAATGCAGATAGGTTAATCTGCTATTACGTCTATTTTAGAGTCGATAGATATGTTGTTGTTTTTTTCAGGGCTGATAGAGATCATGAATAATCAGGAGACTGATCTCCAGTACCTGAAACCCAAAACTGTTAACAAGAAAAATGAAAATACTGATGTCAAAATTTAGAATAACACAAAATCCCATTACACAAAATTGTTGAAATGCCGTTTTTGATTTATTTAAATTATTTTCTGTGTTTATTTCAAACTGATGATAGTGTTAAGGTTAGGATGGTTTGGTGGATAGCACTGTCGCCTCACAGCTAAAGATTCCCGGTTCACATCCCGGCCTTCCTGGGATCTTCCTGCATGGAGTCTCCATGTTCTCCTGTACATGTGTGGGTTTCCTCCAGGTTCTCCAGCTTCCTCTCATAGTCCTAAAACATGTTGATAGTCAGGTTTACTATCTAATTTCACCAGATTTAGAGAGTGTCAAAATGGAAAATTTCAGTGAAATAAATTTGTGGTTGAATTTAGCTCATTTATTTTGATATCACTGGATTCCTTGGCCCTGAAAATGCTGCTTAAGCTGTCAAATTCAAATTTCTAGGTTATTTAGAAGCTGAGATATTGACAAAAGCGTCTTTATCGCAGCCATTGTGTAAAATCCAAGACGGCGGTCATACAGGTCTCAGGTAAAATGGAAACGTTGTTTTTCTGATTGTTTATTGGTGGAGCCATTTTAAAGGCCACCACAGAGGCAGAGGTGTGGAGTCTGCATTTAAGGAGCCACTGATTAGTTCAGATATGGGACCACAAGAGATTCAGTGTTTCTGACTGCAGGCTGGCGGAGTTCTTTCAGTTTGAAATTGGACTTTTAATTAGTTTTTGTTTTTAAACAATAAATGGATTGACATATCCAACCAAAGTAAGTGAACTGATGTCTTGTTTGTAGAGGCAAAGAATTAAGAAGCACAGCAACTAAGCTGCAAGATAAAACCAGGAACAGTGTAACATCACTTATACTAGAAGGTTTCCAAAAATGCATAGGGTCAGTATAGAATTGTGGGACTTTTTGTAACATAGTTGACATTTTTGCTGTTTTCAGTCATAAATTCAACATAACTAAACACAACCAAACACCACATGGTATTTTTAGAGAAAGATTCTTCTAAATATTATATGTACAATTGAGTAAAATTGAAATTGAAAGTTATTTTTAAAGATATTGTAGTAAACCTGTTGACTACTTTATATTAAATAAGTCAGAAAGCCTTGGAGTCTGGCCAGTCTTTTCTCCAGGAGGAAATGACATCATGTGGAGCAGGTCATGTGATCTGGAATTAACACACTTCCTGGAGAGGTGTTTTTGTAACGGGAAACTTAGTGGAAAGCTATTTCTCAGACACAGATACAATTTGTTATTTTCCATATAAAATTTGATATATTGCCAAAAGATAAATATCTGTCATGATTATCTGAACTGAATAAAAAGAACACAATCAAAACGATTTTTGAATCAGCTCATTTTATTATTGTTTAGCTAATTAGAAGCTGGTTGGTATTAAATTCAGACGGTTATTTAGTTGACATTTTAGTGATATCCAGTCATTTTTTTTAATTAAATACCGATACATGAAATGACAAAAACGAGAAATGAAACAACTAAACCAATACACAAAATTAAAATAAATAAATCAATAAATCATCGTGTTTTTTTCTTATTTATTCTTGCACTGCTTTATACTTTTGTACTTTTTCTTTTGGAGCTGCTGTAACAGTGAACTTTCCCCACTGTGGGATCAAGAAAGTTTATCCTTATCCTTAAAATGACAAAAACGAGACACAAAACGACAAAAACAAAACAGAAAATAACAAAACTGAGACACAAAATGACAAAAACAAAACAAAATGACAAAAACGAGACACAAAATGACAAAAACATAACAGAAAATAACAAAACTGAGACACAAAATGACAATAACAAAACAGAAAATGACAAAACCGAGACACAAAATGACAAAAACAAAACAGAAAATAACAAAACCGAGACACAAAATGACAATAACAAAACAGAAAATAACAAAACCGAGACACAAAATGACAAAAAAACTGAAAATAACAAAACCGAGACACAAAATGACAAAAACAAAACAGAAAATGACAAAACCGAGACACAAAATGACAAAAACAAAACAGAAAATAACAAAACCGAGACACAAAATGACAAAAACAAAACAGAAAATGACAAAAATGAGACATGCAACGACAAATTTTAGTGACATCCAGTCATTTTTGTTTCTGTAATAAATAATTATAGAATTTGTAAAGACATGATCATAATAAACATGAAAAGTATTGTGTTTTTTTTTACTTTTATTAAAAATGTATGCAGAATATATCCCATGGACTTTAGAAGTCCCTCAATGATATATTGACCCCCTTCCTGCCTTTAAATTGCTATGATGTAACTACACTGTTGCTGTGTGTACTTACTCCTCCACCAGCTCACATATAACTGCTCTATGCTACACAGTGGCAAACTGTAATATGTGAGTAATTCATGTGTACATCTTCTAACTGTAAACTGCTGAGGAATGACAGAGAAAGCTCCAGGAGGAAACCCTGGAAGTGTGAGTCTGTCTGGTGTCGTCTGTGGTTTAAAGGTGGAAATGCTCAGCTTTAGTGTTTACTGCCTGGAATGTGTCTCTTAGCATTTACTAAACAGTGTGTTGACATAACCGAGGGAAAAAGATTCTCACAAGAGGAGGTCTTTCAACAGAAAATCTCTCTCTGTAGGCTGCTGATTCATCCTGTTTGCTGAACATTTTCATTTAAAAGCATGAATGAACGGAACATCCTGCCTCTGCTTGGATGTGAAACTTGCCACCAGTCGCCTGTAAGCTCGCTGACATGCTAAATGAATCTGTTCCAACTACGGGGCTTGGAGAGATCCGTTTTCACACCAGTGACTCAGATTTTGCTCTGCTTGTTCCTGTACACTGTTTCATTTTCAGTATGATTCTCTAACCCGACCCCATGTCCCTCACAGGTTCATTGTTTTTGTAACGTACCAGATGTACTACGACTACCCACCTCCTACATACCTGGAATACCCCATCCTCATTGCCCAAGGTCAGTCACTGTATGCTGTCATAGCAAATGGTTTTCATTCTGAAAGCAGTTTTGGTGTTTGTTTTCCGATTTCTGCACTGAGCCTCTTTTTGAATCTCGACTCCTTAATTAGTTTGTTCTTCAAACGGAGCCGTTGAAATATTATTACACATAAAATCACAATATTACTGTTGTAGTTGGTTGAGGTGACTTTTGCTCCACCAAGGAATGCTGCGGAGGAATGTGATGATCAGCGTACGTTTGTCTGTCTGTCCGTCTGTCCGTCTGTCAGCAACATTACTCAAAAACAGACCATCGGATTTGGATGGAATTTTCAGGGAAGGTCAGAAATGACACAAGCACCAAGTGATTAGATTTTTTGCAGCTTATAGCCTGGATCCACAGATTTGTTACAGATTTCTGTGCCATTGCCAGATAGCGACACGGTGTCACTGTAACCATGACAACAAGTGAACACTACATCAGCTGCCCGCTGATGATCATACGACTGTGATGCTACAACAAATCCACCGCTGAGGACTTATCAGGACTTATCCGTCAGAAATGATACCAGGAACAACTGATTAAATTGTGGGGGTGTTTCTGAGTCCCATCAATTCCCGCCGCCTGCTACATATTTAGGTCACGTGATTCAGTATCCGTACATAACGTACACATGTATAACACACACCTGTGCTCAACGCAAGGTCGTTTTTTAGTAAAGATTTCATCCATCGGAAATGATACGACTGAGCAGCCTTGGTGGAGTACCGCGCTCTCTGATCTGATCTATCTTACTGATTAGCAACAATACACAAATGAACCACTATTCACCCTTGTATTTACATCCATCCCCATCCTACCCTCTGACCATCCCTATAAAATGTGGACTCTACAAATGTTCTTGGTCTGCTTCCCTTTACAGACTCATGCTCTGTGTTGGTAAACCCACCGTATGCTGGAATACCAATAAACACCCCACTACAGCAAACTTCAAAGGACTAAGAGTGAAATTTCTTCAACACCTGAAAATTCCATCTAAATCTGTTAGTCCATTTTTGTTGTGAATAACCAGACAAACCAACGCCGATTGTCACATAACTCCGCCACGTTTCTTGGTGGAGTAATTAGATGCTTTCAGTTTTTGCACAAACTGAAATGATCGGCCGGAGCTGAAAAGTCTTGAAGCTGTTGTAGCTGCCAAAGTGACGCCTAAAGTCTAGAGCATTAATTCATTTTCTGAATCTTTTCTTAATTAGATTTTAGTGTCAGATTTTCAATACATTTGGAAAAAAAAAATGGTCTGACTTTACTTTATCATTACGAGTTACGATACTAGATTTGTGTTCAAAAAATTCTAACTTCTGGCTTTAAAATTCCACATAGAACACGACAAAATGTGCAAAAAGTGAAGACGTCTGAATACTTGCTGGCTACTGATGCTGCTACATCAGTGGTCCTTGAAATGAAGCCCTAAGTGGTGCATGTTCTAACCTGGCCTGTGTCATCAGATGTCATTCTTCTGCTCCTGATTCTTCATTACAACGGCAGCCTGCGGCAGAGCCTCATCTACACCTTGGTGTATCCTTTCATTTGCTGACACCAATAGACCTGAGGATGTTCATTTGATGCTGAAGAAAGTCAATGACCCATTAGTCTTTTGTGTGCCGCCTTAACTCAGTGTGTTCAGGTTTGTGGGCGGTTGGAGGCTCCTCACTGTGGAGAAGTGGATCATTGACCTGGCTATGGTAATAAATCAGTTTAACATCAATCATGAGTCACAGCGTATGACAGAGTAAGCAAAGAGATGGCATGTCATCAGTCAGGAGTAATGAGGTGCAGATCTGAGTAGAAACTTACCCGGACCTCATTTCAGCTGGTGTTTCTCAGAAAGACACCCAGACCTTCTAGAACGGCCTCGTTGCTTAACCCTCGGTTTAAAACTGACCCGTTATAAAGTTTGAAAATGTAGAAAATAAATATATATTTTCACAGTGAAACTTCTGATGTCCACATTTTCAAGATTTTTGGGAAATCTTTGAACATTTTTTGGTGGAAAAAAGAAATGTTAAAAATGTTTCTGAAGAACATTCACAAAAAAAATCAACCAAAATCCAGCGAATTTTGCTGGATTTTGGTTGATTTTTCTGTGAATGTTCTTAAGAGAATATTACAAGTTTTACTGATATATATGGAATAACTTTAGATATTTTTATAATTTTTTTGGAAGATTTTCACTCATTTTTTGAAAATCTTTACAAGAATTTTCTTGCCAAATTTGGGGGATTTTTTTAAAATAAATTTTTTCAGGGAAACTTTTAGGAATTGTTGGAATTTTCTTCCTGAAGGTTTTGCAAATTTTCAGAAATTTGGGGAATGTTTTTGCTGAATTTTTGGATTTTTTTCAGACAAGGAAACAATATTTTTTGCTGCCTGTAAATGAAGACAACAGGAGGGTTAATGAGATGAATATGTCTTAAGGCCTTTTGCATATAAATAAGTGGGAGCAGTGATCCTGCAACTGCCTTTCTCTTAAAAAGTTTAAGACATGAGAAGCTACAGAAAGCATTTGAAACTTTGTACTTTTTGGAATTCAGCTCAACTGTGGAGCCCAGCTTGTCGATGTATAATATGAAGTCTGACCTCCACTCTCCTCCTCCCAGAGCCTGTGCACATTCATTAGTGCAGCCAGTAAGTTTGCTCAGCTGCAGTGTCTGTGGAGGTCCAAGGATGCCGGGCAGGTTAGCGCGCTCTCCTGGGCTCTGGCTACCTACACATGTATGGGTGAGTGGAAACTAAGCAGTCCTCTGTGTTTTGCTGCTTTGTCTGTTTGTTTTTTTTTCAAATTCCCAACTCTGATGATTTATTTTCTGGTGGCTGCTTTTTATTTTTCAACCCTTAACCCAGGGGTGTCAAACATGCGGCCCGCGGGCCAAAAGCGGCCCTCCAGAGGGTCCAATCCAGCCCTCAAAGTGTAAGCGAAATTCGCTGGATTTTGGTTGATTTTCATGTGAATGTTCTTCAAGAAAATATTACGTTATTAATATTTTACTGATATATATGTAATCACTTTAGATATTTTTGGGATTTTTTTTGGAAGATTTTTACTCATTTTTTGAAAATATTTACAAGAATTTTCTTGCCACATTTGGGGGATTTTTTTTTTTAAATAAAAATTTTAAGGGAAACTTTTAAGGAATTATTGGAATTTTCTTCCTGAAGGCTTTGCAAATTTTCAGAAATTTTGGGGATGTTTTTGCTGAATTTTTTGATTTTTTTTGACCGCTCTGGGTCAGCAAAAAAAAAAAACACTGACATACAGAATGATCTGCTTTTAGTTGGCAGATAGTTTCTGCATAATAAATGGAAACGTCGTGGCTCCTTAAATCCTCCAGTAAGTTCACCTGCTGACTGACGGCGCCGTCTGCTGTTTGTTGGCAGCAGCATATTGTGGCTTTCTAGAGCTTTAACCATGAAAACGATGCTAACGAGAGCAGTCACAGTGAACCGACACATCCAAACATTATAAAAAACTCCCAATCATTCCGCTCTATCTGTCTAATACTGGTGTTTAGAATTCCTTAACCAGTTAATCAGTTCACATAAATTCTCCTCCCTGAAGTACTGTCACTGGAATGTTTCGCTTCCTGAATATGTATGATACTGTTTTCTTGGCTGCTAATTTAATAAATTACCAATTCAACACTTCATTAATGAAAAATCAGATGCTCTGCTGGATAATGAGGATGTCATTAACGCGGCTTCCTCTTTGTTTCAGCTCGGATTTACACCACCACAGTGACGACTGGAGACACGCAGGGTAAGTCGGTCTGAATTACAAACCACTGTGGGATGTGTGGGTCCCACAGTGGCATATTTAATAAACTCTTTACACATTTCGAAAGGAAAAGATTTGTTTACTAAATAACTACTGTCGTAGTTTTGCATGAGGATTTTTGGGTGTTTGTTGTGCTTTGCTGTGGGGATGCCTGCTGTGCATTTTCAATCATAGGAGTCAAACACAAAGTGACTACAACCATCTGTTTGTGTTCTGTCAGGGACATTCCAACTTTTTAGCTTTGTGACTTTTTTTTTAATCTGTTCAGTAATCCATCCATGAGTCAAAGGCACAATGTTTCCATGCCAGAGGAAAACAGTACTGAGTCAGGACTGTTATTCCTCATTTCTCAGAAACTTGCATCAAAATGAAAGAGAAAATGTTTTTTTATTCTGGCCAGGTTTGAGAGCAAAGTAATGTATTAAAGAGGCAAGATGTAGAAAGAAAAGTATTTTTTTTCAGTGAAGATAACATTAAATGAATCAGAAATACATTCTAGACTTTGTTAATGTGGTAAATGACTATTGTAGCTGGAAACAGCTGATTTTTAATGGAATATCTCCATAGGGGTACAGAGGAACATTTCCAGCAACCATCACTCCTGTGTTCTAATGCTACATTGTGTTAGCTAATGGTGTTGAAAGGCTCATTACTCCGCCAACGAATGCAGAGCAGTTATATGACAATCTGCGTACGTTTGTCTGTTGTTAATCTGTCTGTCTGTCCATCTGTTAGCAACATTACTCAAAAATGGAACAACGGATTTGGATGAAATTTTCAGGGAAGGTCAGAAATGACACAAGGACCAAGTGATTAGATTTTGGCAGTGATGCAGCTTATAGTCTGGATCCACGGATTTACAGTGATGCCGTGCCGCTATCTAGCAATGATACAGAAATCTTTAACAAATCCGTGGATCCAGACTATAAGCTGCATCACTGCCAAAATCTAATCACTTGGTCCTTGAGTCATTTCTGACCTTCCCTGAAAAACTTCATCCATATTCATTAGTCTGTTTTTGAGTGATGTTGCTAACAGACAGGCAGACAAACCAATGGCGATCGTCACATAAGTCCACTGCGTTCCTTGGTGGAGGTAACTAGGAAGTTTAATGTGTGCTTTTGAGCCAGGCATTGGTACAAATGCTGGCACTGACTGTTTATTTCACTCATGATGTCCTCCTAGCTCATGAAAACATGTTGACAAGGTGATAAAAGTTAATATTTACCAGAGGAAGTCCTTCAGAGATCAAAGTGTTGTTGTTTTTTTAGCTGAAGGAGCACATTTTCTGCAGAGTGGTGGGATGTGTCAGATGAAACTTATAGCTCCTTTTAAGAGAGGCAGAGATTCCAGCACATCTTAACTTACAACTCCATCCATAATGTGTTTAGAAGCACAGTACTGCTAGCCTTCAATGACTTACAGTTACGTTCCCCTTCATTGTGTCCATCTAGTCATCTCCACTAATAATCTCTGATTTTGTCTCAGTTCTGGTGCGGTTCATGGCGATGACCCTGCTGAACCTGTGGGTGCTGCTCACGGTGCTCTACTACCAGAGACACAGCAGCAGCTCCAAGAAAGAAGACTAAGGCTGGAACATCACCGCTCTGGAGAAGAGAAACGTTTACTGAATCACTCTGGACCCAGGACTGATGGGAAACAACGGTTCTGTTGTAATACGGTTGCTTTTTACCTCGTTTTAAACTCTCACACTTCTTTACAGAACATTCCAGTGTGCAAAAATGTGCTTCTACCTGTAGCGAGAACAAAGACCTACGCTGTCATACTGTATGTGAGCAAAACTGTAGTATTATTAGACAGGACTTCCTTCTCAGGATAAGAAATAATGTATTAAGGATAGTTTTTATATCTGCAAAGTTTTTTTTCTGAACTATTTTAATAAACCAAACATATCGGCTTCTTCCAGTGTGGTCAGTTCAGTGTCATGCCTGAAAACAAACCTCGTAAGCCTCAATAGAATCATAGCGTAAGACGGACAAATAATCAGAACCAAAAGGCACATCCATGTCTTTATTGTTGAAGTGGTTATTATTATAGAGCTGTTTGGTAGCAAACATGCAATCTGGATGTAGAGCCCTTAAATACAAAGTGGACAAGGCTGTATAAATAATATAATGTGCACTGTATGGCATGTAAAATATATACTGTGTATATTTATATGTATAAAACATGCTTCTTGGTTAAAGGAGAGCACTCGGTACACACACACACACTCACATAGTTTACTCTCCATCTGCTATATAAGCCACATACACACAACAACGTGTCCAAACTCAGAGTTTGGTTACTTTTAATACAAAAATATCAGGACAAACACTTTTAGAAAACTTTCAATGGAATAGTGCTGCTCAGTATTTGAACTCATGGGATCAGGATATGATTGCATACCTTCATTGTTTCTGCTTCTTACTGGTTAACTTCCCCTCGCTTTCATTGTCACTACTGACCAAAAAACAACATTTGCTAGTAGGTGGAGGCCTGTGGGTGGCAGGGCCTGAAAAAGCAAACGCATGCAGAGTAGTTGGTGCTGAAAGGGGCTTCAGTCAAGTATATTTGGATCCACGTGATACAATGCCTGTGTGTCGTCTCTGGGAAAGCCCAGATGTACATTCAAAACAACAAAAGGAGCCGAGCTCGGATCAGAAAAGCATTAACGGTGCACCCCTTGAATTCAGTAAACATTAACCCTCAGAAATGACAGTGCAGGTTTGTGAGATTATGGGATTGTGAGGATCTCATGTCTGGCCGTGTGTTCACTAAGAACTGTAGTCACACAACGGCACACCGGTGGTTCAGCGCACGCCTCAGTCACTAATCAAGAGCACTCAAGGAATGATTTGCTCAAATGCACGAGCAGCCTGACATCCCATCCCCATCTTATCAACAAAACTGGTTTGCTCAAGCACCTCATTGGAGCTTCTTTGACTCTGTGGACAGGCAGCTGGAAGCAGATCTGTGGAAAGCAAGAAGCTACAATCATTCTGTTATAGAAAGTACAGACACTATCCGGGACAAACAACCCAACAACAAACACAACTGACTGTCTTCTGAGTGTAGTGTTCCCCATTAAACCCTTCATATCGTTCAGAATCATTAAACACAAGAATGTCTTTTCATTTTTTGGCCACAAGAATCCCCAAAGGTGGTGAGGACGATTTTTCCTGTCGGGTCCTTCAATCAGACGCTGTGTCCCGGTGATTGTTTGAATTGAATGGTTGAGGTAAGTGTATCTCCTTCCTGCCGGCCGTGGTCAGGCTTCTAAGAGCTCTCTTCTGTTCTGTGGGCAATCAACGAGCTCCTCCAGCCACCCAGAGACACGCCATCAAGAGAACACTTCAGCTAATGTGTTTACAAGCTACCCAGCTCCTTTAAAACCATCACAGGTGTCGAGGTGAGCCTGACGGATGGAAGCGGCTGGAATCAAGTAGAACAAAAGAGAAAATGGACTTGGTAACTCTCACAGGCTGAAGCAGGACAGGGTGGCCGGTGGTGGAGAAGTTGATGTGGAGTTCAGTGTGCTGATCTGCAAACGGAGCTTTGTAGAGTCTTAGATTTGTGAGGAAACACCCCCCACCACCTTAGAGAGGCTCCACACTCCAGAGCAAGGTTAACTGCAGGGACAGAAACAGATGCAGGGTTAAACTCAGCTTATATTTAATGACATGTCTTAGGATTCAAAGTGAAGGCATCTTGTTCAACAATCACCAAACCGAGGAAGAACAGAATGAAAGAATCACATCTCCTCACAAACTTTTCTTTTTCTATGTTGCATACATTCAATTTATTGCACAAAAATGGACAAATAAACTTAATATACTCAAAGCTTAGTTCAATATTGTGCCACTAAGTCTATTGGAATATCCATATAAAGTGATCCCAGTATTACGAGACTAGACCTCCTAAGTCAGGGGTGTCAAACACATTTAGTTCAGGTTCCACATTCAGCCCAATCTGATCTCAAGTAGACCGGACCAGTAAAATCACAGCATAATAACCTATAAATAACCACAACTCCAAATTTTTACTTTGTTTTAGTGTAAAAAAGTATGTTCTGAAAAAGTTCACACTGAAGGAATTATCTTTTTACAAAACATCATGAACAACCCGAGATTTCTTAAGAAAAATAAGTTAAATTTCAGCAACATTCAGCCTCAGTTTATCATCTCCACATTACAACTTCCAGATCACAGAGTGTCTACAAAGGAACACAACATTTAGTCACAGCTATCTGGAACTGAATGAATATTTTACTATATGGTCAAAATGACAAAAGTCAGACAAAAAACAACCAAAAATGGGACAAAAGACACAAAACACAACAAAGAATAAGACAAAAAGGTTAGAAGGTGACAAAAAAATGGACAAACAACACAAACGGGACAAAACATGACAAAAGCAAGAAACAAAACGACAAAAAATTAGACAAACAACACAAGCGAGACAAACAGGAAACACAAAACAACAAAAATGAGAAACAACAAAAAAGACAACAAAAGCAAGACGAAATAGTTTAAATAACGAGACACAAAACGGCAAAAAATGAGAGGAACGACACAAAACAACACAAATAAGAGACAAAAAATTACACAAAAAAGTTAGAAAGCAACAAAAAAACGGAGAAAATACAAAAATTAGACAAAAAATGACAAAAGCAAGAAACAAAACGACAAAAAATTAGACAAACGACATGAAACAAAGAAAAAAGAGACCAAAAATTACACAAAAAAGTTAGAAAGCAACAAAAAAATGGAGAAACGACAAAAATTAGACAAAAAATGACAAAAGTGAGAAACAAAACCTCAAAAATGTGAGACAAATGACAAAAAAAGACAAAAAACAAGACAAGACAAAATATTACAAAAAAGAGACACAAAGTGACAAAAGAACAATGAACAATCTAGTATTTTACTTTTTGATCAAAACAACTTGTTGAGGTCTAGAATTTATTTAAAATTTATAGTTTTGCAGTTAAATGTCTTCCCTGTAATTTTTACTCTTTGAGGGCCGTATTGGACCCTCTAGAGGACCGGTTTTGGCCCGCGGGCCGCATGTTTGACACCCCTGGTCTAAGTGGTACGTGCACTAAGCCCATCATCCAGTGTGTTTTCACCAGGAGTCTGCCACCACCTCAGTGACAACAAACATACACACATTCAGGAATTGAGTTGTTTGCCGGTAAACATCTGGGCAAAGGAAGAACAAGAGCAGCCGTCATTTATACCAGGAACTGCTGGATTCTTCTCGCTTCATTTTGAAACCGTTTGACCTGCGAGGGCTGAGGTCAGAAGATGCAAAGTCACAACAGGTCAGACACGTTAAAGGGTGTTTAGATCAAATGCTGGACATGATAGGAGGAGTTTCCCTAAATCCAGATTTCAATAGTTATCACCACCTAAACAAGATCATGGGTCTAACGCTTTTCATGGTAGGCACTGCATGCACAGCACACACAGTGTTACCATCTGTGGTCATCAGAAATGTATAGAGGAACAATCATCATCGATATCATCCAGCGCCCAGTGCCAGTCCTGAAGACCGAAGTCCTCCAATCTGAAAGGGGAGATTAGTTTGGATGGTTGTGTAACAAGAACTGCACACACAAACTGGTTTTTAAATAAAGTCTCTTTTGGGGGGTGAACAGTTAATAGAGATGTATCCAAATTGCAATAGCCGTAGTTTTCTGACCAAGTTAAAATCTCTCACAACGTACCGTTATAAGTGAAGCACAGTGGTGCCACTACTGACACTCATCAGCTACAGTCCATATGTTACAGAGAGAAGGGAACATGTTAGTTTGATTGTGAATGTAACGTGACAGTGCATCTGACTGAGGCTTTAAATGTTGTTTTACGCAGTTCTTGTTGTAAGGCAGTCACACTTTGGAAAACTACTAAACAGTAAAGACTGAACTGAGGCTTGACTTTTAAAAAACATATATTACAAATCCAGTTGCAATATCTGTTAGAAAAACCACAAATACAGTGGTCCCTGGTCTATCGCGGAGGTTAGCTTCCAGAGGTAGCAACCATATTTATTTTATTATTTATATATAGTTTAAGGCTTTACAAACCCTCCAAACGCTCTTAGAAACCTTACAAACCACCGCAGAGCAACACTAAGAGCAGCAGTCAGACATCAGTGTGAAGTGGAGGCCAGATGCTGCTATAGATGGGAGACAGAGGAGACAGATGCTACGATCACTGAGCCAATCAGAGCCCAGCGCTGTACACTATGCATTTTATTTAGACTTAATATCCTTTTAATATGTTCTAATTATTTTGTTTTATAATGTTTTCATTTTTTTAGGCTAGAAAATGCATATTTTACCGCAAAAATAATTAAAATAATGTAGGGATCGCAGAGCCGGTCGCTATGACTGAACTTGGGTGCTGCAAAGCACCATGGGAGTTTGGAGTGTTGGGGGTTTAAATGTCATTATTGTGGTTTAAATAAGCGTTCCAGTGTTATTAGTGTTTCTGTTTTATTGTTGTATTGTGTTTTTGTGCTGTCAGGACCGTGAGTGTGAAGTGTGTTTGATCACTTCCTGCCACAATTTCTGTAGTGCTGGTCTCTGTGTGTCAAAATAAAAGCATCTGCTAGTTGCAGAGTACATTAAAGGTAGATATCTTTCCTCCAGCGTCGTTCTTCAATGTAGCTCGCCACAGTAATGAATACATGAAAATACCTATATAGCGCAAAATCCAGCGATGTGGCGAAAAATCCGCGATACAAAATTAGATATGTAAAATTTAAAAATCCGCGATACAAAATTAGATATGTAAAATTTAAAAATCCATGATACAAATTAGATATGTAAAATTTAAAAATCCATGATACAAATTAGATATGTAAAATTTAAAAATCCATGATACAAATTAGATATGTAAAATTTAAAAATCCGCGACAGAGTGAGACCGTGAAAAGTGAACTGCGACATGGTGACTGTATGTTTTTGTAAAATTGTTGAGCTCTAGTAGATCACACAGACTCCCAGGATGTAGTACACATCAAATCAGTTTTAGAGCTGTTAAGAGCCGACTAGTGGAGTAAAATGCATAGATCACGTAATGTGTTTATTTTGCCTTCAGCTACTATTTCTACTCTGTATGCAGATGGTGCATTTAGAAAGTTTTGTCTCTCTTTATTGTGTAATAAAACTCACAACCTTTTCTTTGCCTCATTGGGGACCTCCTGTGTAACTTTGAATTGATCTAAGCAGCATTTAGTACAAACTGGAACACAGCGTAAGCTTTTAGTTTCAGTTACTGAAGAGTAGAGGCTGTTTTGCTCTGCTACCTGCTCTTGCTGGTGGGAAGCTGTCGGCTGGGCCTCCTCATGGACTGGCTGGGCTGAACCTTCATGGAGGCCCGTGGCGAGGAGCGTGCAAAGTGCTCTGGTGGTGGAGGCTTCTTTGGGATCTTCTTGACCAGTCGGCTCACCCACTTCTGCTGCTCCTCCTGAGACAGGGCCAGCAGCAGCAGGTTCTTGGCTGTAGACACGTCGTAGTTCACTGGTGGTAGAAGGGAAGGGACATTATCTGTCATTTTTTTCATGTTCTATTTAGAAAAAAATGTCAGTTTTAAACCTTCAAGAGCTGCACTTTCGTATTAAATGAGATTCATGTTTTAGTTGACAGATGAATCCCTTGGTAAAACGATGCACCAAAGCGTCCTACCTTTGCATGGGGCGATGATCTCCTCCTTCTTGTCCATGTGGTCCTTGTGGCACTTGATGTGGCAGCGCCGGCACTCCAGAGCAGGCGGCGGCTTGAACATGTTCCACAGCGGTTTGGTGCACGCCTCACAGTTGGTGGGGAAGTGGTAGAGCGTGGGGATGAACTCGTGGCCTTTGTGGCAGATGTAGCTGGACTTCTCTCCGATGGCCAGCGGCTCCACAGGAAACACTGGCTCTTTTTTGCTTTCGCCTTCATTGGCATAAAGAATCTGGAGAGCAAACAGAGGATGAGGATGCAGGATTTTCAAAAAGATGCTAGGTTGTGATATACACAGCTGGAAATGTAATAAACAATGACCCCATCATTTTCCTTCTTGAATATTACTCTAACATCTGCATATATTAGGGCTGGGACTTTAACGTGTTAATTACCATTAATTAATTACAGACAAAATAACGCATTACAAAAAATAACGCATTTAATCGCAACTTTCTCAGTTCCCTAATTTCTGTCCCACCGGTAACACTGATGCACACTCCAGCCCAGTAGGTGGCGCTAATGAAGCTAAAGTCTTACTGAAGAAGATGCACAGGACGCACTGAATGATGTCAGCGCAGAAACGTCGGACCAACATGGCGGCTCGGTCGCAAACTTTCTCTTTTATTAAGAAAACTGTTCAGCAAAAAGTATTTCTGAAAGCATTTTAGGCGAGAAATAATCTGCTGAATCTGTCCTGCTTTTAGTTCAACGACGGCTGGTTTAGACGTTTAACGAAAGTTTTGCTATGTGTGGAACCTCCGTTTTCTGTGCTGCATTTGCATAAATTAAACTACTTTATGCAAATGAGCTTCGGGGCGATGCCCCATACGTTTGCTATGGCAGTCCTGGTACCGGCTAACGGTGTAGCCATCCCACACTTTACAACACATTGAAAGTGCTTGAGTTTACTAAAAGTCGTATAATGTTGAATATAATCACTATAATTGTACTTTGAGTTTGCAGTAATCTGTGAATGTAGTAGACAGATGAAAAATGCAGATAAATAGAAATGAAACAAACATTTCTTGTTGTTTAATTTCACGTATGTCTATTCATCCATTCAGTCATCAACCAAAATTTATTTGAATTGAGAAACTTTGCTTATTGCGATTAATTAATTACAAAGCCTGTAATTAATTAGATTAATTTTTAATTTACACCCCACCACTAGTATATATATAGTTGCATATATACTGTCATTATGAATATCGGCTGATACATAAATATCGGATGTTTTCAGGCTCTAATTCATGCCCTCCAGAAGGTCTAATTTGGAAGTTCAACAATAGAAATGTGAAAGCAGACCTGGAATATCCTGGGAATCTCTTTGGCGTCAGCTCGGTACACATCTGTTTGAGTGACAGGCCTCACATGGAAGATTTTTCTGTGTGATGATAAAGAAGTGTCAAGGCTCCTCATCAAACCATATGAAACGTGACTTAATGCATCTCAACACAACAGCAAATCACCCTGAAATAAATAACCTCATGAACTGAAACTGAGCTGTCTTCAGCTGAGGATCTGTCAGACGTCGTACTCACTCTATATCCAGCACCATGTAGGGAATGGACTGCTCCTTGTCTTGCTCGCTCTTGTAGAAGAGAATCTTCTTGCTGCTCACTACAACATACTACAGAACAGGGCAGATAATGTAAGAAAATCAGCGAGACACAGCTTCACATCATGAAAGCATATTCATGGATTTATTCATACTTTTTTCTCCCATCCAAACTTCTTTGTGTTGTTTCTGACGGGGAGAGAGAGCCAACCCTCCAGCCTCGTTTCTGAGTGGGAGAAACACAGAGTTAGGATACATGCAGGTTGGATTCCAAACAAAAGCAGAGGGGGGCAGATACCTTCAGTGCAGTTTCTGAAAATAATGGCTGCTTGATTTTCACATCGCAGCAGTAAACTAAATATTTATTCTCATCACTACTGTGTAATGTGTAACGGATGTTTGATACATACTGATAACAGCATGGAAGTGTTTAAACTAAACGAATAAATGTCACATATCCAAAATACATATATAATATACAAACATGTACCCAGAATTATGGTTGCATTGCAAAAGAGAGGGTGGAGAAACTGTTCTTGTTAAAATTAAGCAGCTGCTGAACATAGATATAGACAAGAAGATCCAAACTGTCAATGCAGCATAACTGAATGTGAGAGGAGGCCAGCAGGACAGGGGAAGGTGGAGTGTCCATCCACAGTGGAAATAATTGGTATTCTTTGCTAAAGAAATAGGACTGCAGGGGTCCTCGACTTACACCAGAGTTCCATTCCTACAGACTGATGTAAGTCGATTTTCACCATAAGTCGGAATGTCGGAGAAAATGTAAATAAAGCCGTTATGTGCATCACGATACTGATCAGTTCTTCAAAAAAGTCATGAATACCAACAACTTTCATGCATGTATGAGTCCTTTTACAAGAAGATAACAGAACTTGATCTAATAAAGCCGATGTTCATTGGAGTTTTGTCCTGTTCCAAGCGTTTTATTAACTCTAATTTCACTTCAATGGTGTGTTGTCCTTCAGGCAGAATTATCAATGTACTTTTATTTTGAAAAAGCCTTTATTTTGAAGTTTTGACAGTTGTCACTTCCTGCCCACTATTTTTTGACGTTTGTCTTTACACACGTACGTGCTTTCGCGGATGCACGGCTCTGTACTTTGTAAATGTCACAGAGGCAACGTTGTAAGTAATTAACTTCATTTTTGGACTGACTGGTTAAGTTAAAAGGATTTATTTACATGTATTTATGTTGTTGTTTTATTCTGTTTTTGTTGCAGTTCTCACTATAACATGTCTCAAGAGTAACAGTAAAGAAGTCAAGTTTGCTACGACTCACGATTCATTTGTGAGCACGAGTTTAACTAGTTGGACAGCTGCAGCTTCTACGTTGCAGTGAAGACAGCACACATGTAGAAGACTTTCCTTTTCTTCAAAGCACTGCCATCAGACGAATCTGACTTATGCTTGGGAGCCATAATGAAGGGCAAAAGGTTAGTGAATGTAGCACAATCCAAGGCAGCGTACAACTGGAGAATGTAAACAAAGCCGCCTTATTGCGCCACGTGTCGACGTATTCATCCGCTCCGCTTGCCAGCTAGTTCCACGTAACGACGAAACGCCGTAGGTCGAGGTCGTCGTTAACCGAGGACCCCTTGTATTAAACACTGAAAAGTATTTCTAAACTCAGCCAAATCTCTTAGTAATAATAGCTGTATCTCCAGTGGCTGAGCTCTTACCTGTGTATGCATCGTCAGCATCAAACTCTGGCCCGCTGCTGATGCTGGCAGAGTCCATCGACTGAACACTGAGCGATTGCAAGAGATTTCTCAGCTGCTCGATGTCGCTGTCCTTACTGTCCAGAGCCATCTGCAGCTCGATACGCATCTGACTCTCATCTGCCAATTGCTAAAACAAGACAAGGGAACATTGAAGAGAAAAGACGATACTGAAACACATTCCTTTCTCTCAGCAGGGGACATAATGACCCAGATGAAAGGAAATCTAAATGTCGGGTCTATTTCACCGTTTAAGTTGACTTTTCACTTACTGCCTGCATTTCGTTGATCTCTCTCTGGTATTTGATAATGCTGCTGTTGAGCTTCTCCTTCTCCGACCTCAGCTCCAGCTGCAGCTTCCTGTTCTCCTTCTCCTTCCTCCGCATGTCTGTGTCATTACCACGGCGACTGCCACCACCACCGCCACCACGTACTTCCGGCTTTTTCATACAGATCTCCTCCAGCTTATTGACAGCCTGTGGATAGACATAATTAATGAAAACGTAAACGACGTGATAGGAGAAAACATGAAATGTAGCACATACATGGTATGATCAGGTCTGGAACACAGTTATGGCTTTAACAACACCAACCTGAGTTTTCAGCGTCCTCTCTGACTGCAGCTGCTTCTCAAATGCCTGCTTCATCTGGTTGAACTGCTGCTCCCAGTCCTTCGACTTATCTGAATCTAGAAAAGAGAAAAGAGAGACACATCAACAATGAATAACAAAACCATGACAACAAGATCAACCAATCAATCAAAGTTTATTTCTATAGCCTTTTACAACAGCCCAAAGGGTGACCAAAGTGTTTCACAGTGAAAGACAAGAGAAAAACTTAACAATAACATAGTAACTTACAACAGACAGCAGTAAAATATACAATAAAACAGTCAACACAAACAGCAATAAAACAGCACTAAGATACACACGTAAAAAAGTAATAAAATGTCACGATGCCGCTACGTATGAAAAGCCATTTTAAACATGAAGGTTTTGATTTAAAAAGACCCAGGTCAGTGACGGTGCTACAGAAAACACCAGGTCACCCCAGTGTTGGTATTTAGACCTGAGCACTTCAAGCAGCCGCTGATCAGACGACCTCACAGCTCTTTTTTGGTCCCGTAAAATTAAGACAAGAGCTTTAAAAACAAACATTAAAAGTTTCAAAAGAATTCTGGACTGGAAGCCAGTGGAGAGTATAAAGGACTGGGGTGATGTGCTCACGTCTGGTGTTTGATAAATGACGCGCTGCAGCATTTTGCAGGAGTTGCAGGCGGCTGATAGACGCCAATATAAAGCGCACTGCAGTAGTCCGGTCTCGAGCTGATAGAAGCATGAACGGCTTTTTGAAGTTCCTTACGGTTAACAAAAGGCTTGACTTTGGCTCAGAAACGTAACTGAAAGATTTAGCTTGAATTTGAAACATTTGAATTACCTTCTGCTGCCTCCTTCAGTTTGTTGTTCAGCTCCTCCTTCTCATTGGCCAGGTTGGCGACGTCACTGGTCAGGGTTCTGTTGGCTTCTTCCAGCTGCACGGAGCACAAAATATCGTCACTGTTATTGAAAATAGTGTTGGCTACCGAAGCAGTCTTCCACTCTCCAACCTGAAGTCATTTTGCTCTGATTTCAGCACTTAAAATGCTTTACACTTTGTTGTTGTGCATCATGTTGTAAGGTGCCGTTTCACTCATCAACATGCCGGAAACAGTTGCTGAAACCACCAACAAAACAAATCTATCATCTACATTTAACATATTAACTGTAAAGGTCGGGGAACAGCCGTTACTGCAGCTCACCGAACTGATGGTGATGTCCTTCTCGGCCAGCTCCTGGCGATGGCGAGCCATCATCTCCTTCAGTTCCAGCTCCTTCATTATCTTCTCCTTCTCCAGGTCTGAGTACTGCTCCTCAGCGATGGAACGTGCCAGCTGCTCTGAGTCAGCCTTCGTCAGGGTGATCTCCAGCTGTGCTGCCAAAGAGTCCCTGAAAGAAAGTGGAAAAAAGTATAAATCATAGACTGAATGACAGCGATGAATTCAAATGTACAAATGTTTCACTCAGAACCCCTACGCCTTAGTTGGTCTGTGATGTGGTTGGGTTTCAAAAGCTATTATATCAGTAATTATGCATGTACACGTCATTTAATTGATGGTGCCCCAAACAGTCCTAAATTCCCCAGAAATCCTGTGCCGTGTCCGTCTACTCTGATCTTCACAGATCAGGAATAATCACATTGACACGGTGTTATTAACGGAATAACAACTGCAACGTTACTATGTCATTATCCTGTAAAAAGTCACTGCCAGCCTTTCAGAAACATCCACAGGAGCACGAGGAGCAATGATGTTTACCCACTGAAGCATGAATAGAATGGAGTTCATGTCAGCTGTCTGCTTTCAAAGTCAAAATCAGTTCTGGGGAAACGGTAAATTGGCATTTATTTTCCATTGTGTTGTCAAACAGCTCACCTCTCCTCCTGCAGCTCCTGCAGAGACTGCTGCACATCTTTGTAGAGTTTGTTCCTCTCCTCACATTCCTCCTTCAGTTCACGGACCTGGGTCTTATAGAGAGTCTGGAAGAGAAGCAGCAGGTTAAACACAGCCTCTCAGCCGATACATTCCCATATACAAATCTTTGCTGGATTAATGAGGTGTATAAAGGCAATTTCCAGTGGGAAGACCAGAAAAGTAAAAAAAATTCTCAAAGGCAAAACCTATTTCACCTGAGTAATAATGGATGTGTAGAGTGTGTACATATGAGCTGCTAAAATGAAGGTATGTTCAATGAAAACATACACTTAGGTTTCACTACCTTGAACTGCATTGTGTAATGATGATTATTACAAAAACACATTAACTAATGGATGCAGTAATTTAATACACACAACAACCTGCATTAGCTACTGGAAAATAAATGTAGTTCTGATTGTATGTTAAAGCCTACACACTCAGCAATATACAAAACCACAATGTGATGCACTTAGTCATTTTACAGAGCAGAACACAGACTCACTGAGAAATACTGTTCGGCCTCTAACTGGTCTTGTAATTCCTTCATTTGTCCATCGGTTTCCTGTCTCTCTCTGTAAATGACAAAAATAAATAAATCAGGTATCCATCATCTCAGTGCTAAAAGTTCTAAAAGCATGAAATAAAATGTAAACTGACTTGCGCAGCTCTTGGTTCTGCTTCTCCAGGCTGCGTCTGATGTCTAGCAGGTGATTGGTTTCCTGCTTCAGCTGTTTCTCGGACGTTCTCAGGACGTTGAGCTGCTGGTTCTGGGCCTTCAGGTCGTTCTGAGTCAGGCTACGCTTCTGGGTCTCCTGCTCAATCTTCAGGGTCAGGTTCTTCACCTGAAAGAGTTGAAGGAATACAGATTGAGGTTGACTAGAGGGCTCCATCCAGGTTGCACTGGAATGGGTTCCTAGACTGATAGAGTCTTTGAATTTACTTTTGTCTGTACTTCCTGTTTTAGTAAACTGGGATTGAATTACAGTTATTATTCTACAGCGTAGAACTGGCACATCATCACATAAACAGCAGGATTTGTTTCTGTAGGTGGCCTTTAATATCTAAACACACACTTCACCGGCCTCCTGCACAGATTATAAACACTCACCTCCTCTGTGAGGCGTTCCTTATGTCTGCGCAGCTCGTCCAGTTTCTGTAAGGCCTGTTTATAGTCACAGTCCATCATGCTGCTGTGTTTCTCCAGCTCCAGTATTCTGTTCTCCAGTCGCAGTTTGGCTGCTCGCTCCTCCGCCAGCTTCTGCTCCATCTCTGCACATGGGTTATTCACTTATATTAGTCAGTTCTGATAATCAACAGTGTAATTAAAGCTGTAATGTGTACAAAACATAGCAAAGTACTGAGTCAGCGTTCTGCATTGAATGATTTCACCAAGTTGAGCTGTTGAATGAACCGCCTCTCTGGTACAAACTGCAGAGAACAGCTTCGCCGGAAACAAAAGGTCGGTGTCATTACCCTTCATGGACTCTGACTTGGCACCCTCGATGGTTACTTTGATCTTGCTCTTGTCAGCCAGCAGTGCCCTGGTGGCCTTATGAGACGCCCCCTCCTGTTCCAGCTCCTGCTGCAGCACCTTCAGCTTGTAGGTCAAATCAATCTCCTTGTTGCTCTTCTCCTGTACACACACAAAGCAACAGCACAATGTTGTGATAGATGCTGTGACAAGAAGAGCAAAAAATAGCCAAGAATAAAACTCTATTTAGACAGACTGACTGAATATATGGAATGAAAAATGACGACATTAAGTTTCATTCCATATATTCAGAATTCTAGATTATAAATATAATTTCCTAAATGGCATGTCATAATATATAGATATAGATATATAGATGTATCGATCATCTAAAGCATCTCCTTGTAAATATTCTTTAAAAAATCCTATGTTTCCACTATGAAAAGCTTTCGAAAAGTGATCCTCACGCAACCATCGTGGATCTTCTGATAGTTTGGATTTGAGGAGTTTCTGAAGACTTTCTACTTTTGTAAGGAGTGTTTCTGGTTCATGTTTAGTGCATTTACATTGATTAAATAACATGCAAGAGCTATTAAGCCTTCTTACCAAGGTGATCAGTGTGTGAGAAGAACAGTAAGACGGGGCCAGACAATATGGGAAGTTAAAGAAATCAGTTTTTTACAGTCAGTTTCAACATGTTTTTTCAGCTGTCTGACTTCGGACAGCAACGTTAGCAAATATAAATCTTTTTCAGGTATTATTTAACTTCTTAAAAGTGAGATTACATCTTTAAAATAGGGTTCTTGTAACTGATGTTGTAATTTTGATATGGAGACTGAATTTTCTGAAAGTTCGTCTTTATTTGACTTAATCATGCAGAGGTGCCTGAAAAGCAAACAAACACAAAAATCCAAGTCTGTCCTTCAAGGCGATTAAACCAAATTTAATGATCTTATATTGTATGTGCATATTATCTTTAAAACTCACCGTCTAACTCTTCAATGATCTATATCAGGCAGTAAGAGCATTGCAACAGTCAGGCCAAAATGAACAACTTTCAGTAAGAGACACCTGGGAGAATTCTAAAATACAACAAGTGTCGTCGTCTTCATCACCAGGACGGACAAATTTGACATTTTTACCTCCGCCAAATCAAAACAATAAAAGCTGAAAAACAAACAACAGCCCTGTGACGACGAGCTAGTAAACACTGTTCTCACCTGTAACTCTACCAAACGGAATGTAGCAGAAATAAAGCACAACAAATAGGATGGAATGGATTAATCAGCTATAGCAAGCACATCAGGTATGGAACAGTTTAGCAACCCTTCTACTTAAATATATTTGCAAAGTTCAATGAAAGAAATTAACATTAACAAATCAGTGATTGTAGGACCATGAAGACGGCACCTTTAATTATGTAATTTATGTCTTGTGCCTTCTAGGATCCATCTAAAGAGTGGCCATTTCAAGTGTCTTCAGTAGTTCAGTAATTGTTTATCTGTCCTCTGTTGTGATGCTCTGACAGTTCCAAATAACACCACAAAGACAGCACAGCACACGCCACAATGTTTAAACATAACATTTTACACTGATGGAAAATGAATCACAAGATCTGGTCTCAGAAGTTAATCTAGAAACAGTCAATTACAAATACTATATTTATGACTTGACAACCAGCTGACCTTAAGTCAAGACGTGGATTGGGCCATTAGGTCTATTCAGAGTTCCCTTTGACTTCATTTAGATTACGACTATGTGACTTAGTTCACACTTGCAGAAAATGGATTTTGAGGCAAGATATTACAAAGATACTGAATATTAAAAAGTAAATAAAACCCAATCAAGACAGAATATGGTAAGGAAAGTTTGGTCATCTACAGTCAGACTTTATGGTTTACCTTCTCCAAATCAGTGAGTTTGTCCTGAAGCTGTCTCTTCTCAGTCTCAGCTTTGGACAAAGCCTGCCGCTGCTGACGCACCTCCTCCTCCAGGCCACAAATGCGTCCTGCAAGACAACAAAACATACATCTAAGCCGACAACAAACTGCAAGCTCACATTATATGCTCACACGCTATACCTCAAGAACCATTTCTGGGATTCTCGTCATTCTCCACTGATCTGTGTCCAGCAAGATCAGGCAGAACTGTACAAGAACCAACTCCATGTTCAACAATAGGTTTATTTTTAAAACACACATTATCCCAATTACTTCGAGTAATCAACTACTAGCTATAAACACCAACATCCTTGGTTCACTGGACAAAGCAGTTCATTATAGATTCAAACACAGTGTTTTATGTTGTTTGATTTAGAAATGTGGCAGACAGGTCAAAGCATCCTGCAGTTTAACTGGGCAGAGATCAGGGTGTTAACTGCGTTTGTTTGAGTATGACCTCACCTCAATTAACGCAGTCAGATAAGAGGTTTTATATGACAGTTTAAGTAGCCTGAGCGCCGATCTAATCAGATTATGGTTGACTTATTGGCCTTGATGTAAACATACTCCTTTGTGTAGCTACAGTATGGAGCTGAGCACTACGACCGCAGTCTGCTACTGCTACAAACCAACTATGGAGCAAACCAGCCTTTTAAACACCACACGTATTTGTTGTGGTTGAAATAAACTTAAGGCAGCAGTGAATGTGTTATGCGTTGAATGGATTCTGGCTGAAATCATACTCCAGAGCAAATTTCTTATTACGGTCTGAAGAGCCTGTTTGGTGCCTTCAGTTTCTGGGTGGCACATTGCTCTTGCCCTTAGTAAATCTAGCGTGTAAGCTGCAAGGCAGGCAGATGGAAAATGACTCGAAGTTGTAGAGATACTGAAGTTTTATCACCAGCATGTAATAGCATTACCGCCTCATAAATACACAGGTAACTCTATCAGCAACTCCTGGAAACGGCATTTCATACACGGAAGTGCCTTGAATTGTGAATCATATTGATATCCAGCTTTGCAATTGTGTAACTATCGACTACCATATTGTGCTTCAAGTGTTTTCGCTTTATTGTTTGCTGTGTTTACTTTATTATTACTTGAAAGCTGGGAGGAGTACAGGTGTAACAACCTGCCTCTGTGTGGCTGACAACAACTGCAACTCAAACTGGAAAAAAAATGCATTACAGACAGGAGTTCTCTATGAATTCATATAAACACACTGATGCATACATCCATCCATTCATTCATTCTGTATACTCCACTTTATCTTCTGGAGGGTCCTGGAGGGGCCAGAGCAGGGGGGCCACATTCAGCCCAGTGTGATTTGAAGTGAGCCGGACCAGTAAAATCACAGCATAATAACTTAGAAATAACCACAACTCCATTTCTGGCAAAAAGTACATTCTGAAAATCATTTAAGGAGCTATCTTTTTACAACACATCATGAACAACCTGAAATTTCTTTAAAAATTCAATTCAATTTCAACAATATTATACCTGTCCATCATTTACACATTACAACTTCCAGATCACAGAGTGTCTATGAAGACACAATACTTAGAGTCTGTAAGTATCTGGAACTGAATGATAGAATATTTTACTTTATGATCAAAACAACAAAAGTCAGACAAAAAAAACCCCCACAAAAAACAAAATATTACAAAAACAAGAAACAAAATGACAAAAAAAATGAGACGAACGACACAAAAAAAAGACAAAAAATTTGATAAAAAGTTACAAAGCGACAAAAAAATGGACAAACAGCCCAAGTGAGACAAAAAAAAACACAGAAGGACAAAAATGGCACACAAAGCAACAGATAAAGCAAAACACAAAATGACAAAAATAAGACAAAAAACACAAGTGAGACAAAAAGGAAACACCAAACAACAAAAAAATGAGACAAACGACAAAAGTCTGACAAAAAAAAGCAACAAAAACAAGACAAAGTATTACAAAAATGAGATGAAAAATTACAAAACAACAAAGAACAATCTAGTATTTTACTTTATGATCAAAACAACTTGTCATGGTCTAGAAATCATTTTAAATTTATAGTTTTACAAATTTACAATCTCCAGTTAATGTCTTCTCTGGAATTTTTACACTTTACAAAGTCGTCCCACGGGCCAGATTGGAACCTCTGACAGGCCGGTTTTGGCCCACGGGCCGCATGTTTGACACCCCAGGGCTAGAGCCTATCCCAGCTGACTTACAGCGAAGGCAGGGCACTCCCTGAAAAAAAACTAATCTTAATCCATCTCTCCAAACTGTCATTTGTTTCCAAAATTCTATATATACTAGTGTCCAATCAGCTCACTGAGGTCCTGAAGGTACATAACATTTGAGATGAATTTCTTCCCCACAAACAGCTTTACTTTGAATTACTAATGACATAATAATGACGTCTTCTGATGCAGCTGAACGCTCAGTTTTGGCTTCGACTTGATCTAAACGCAGCGTTTGACACTGATTAAAACACTAAGGCAGTGGGTAGGTGTGTCTGGCAGTGCTTTGGACTGGTTCTCCTCCTATCTTTCAGACAGTTTCTCAGCATCACTCCATCCTTACAGCTCTGATATCACTGCCTTGTCCCGTGGTGTTCCTGAAGGCTCCGTCTTGGGTCCAGTTTGATTCACTTTATATCTGCAGCCATTAGGCCAGGTTATAAGTGAATCTGAAGCCATCTCATACCGCTGCTATGCTGCGTGTCTCCTGATCAGACAGAAAAGCTGAAAATGTTGCATAATTGTCTGCTTGCTATTAAGGACTGGAGGGCAAACAGTAACGTACAGCTTAATCCAGACAAAGTTCCAGGTCCACTGTATCACAGCCTCTGCTAGAAATGCTAATTCATGCTTTCATCTCATCCTGTTTAAACTGTTGTAATTCCCTCTTTACCTGCCTCAACAATTCATCTTTTAGACCCTTTACCATCAGTTCAGAACGCTGCTGCAAGATGTTACACGTCACAACATTTCACATTCGTTGGCTCCCAGTTAGGTTCAGGAGCCGTTGTAAGATTGTTGTTTTCACATACAGAGCTATACATACTCAGACATCTGCACACATTTCTGAGCCGCTCCAACCTTACATATCCACCAGGTCACTTAGATCCTCTAACAAAAGTCTACTGGTAGTTCCTGCGCTAAACTAAACACGAAAGGCGATCGTGCCTTTAAATGGTGGCTCCTAGCATGTTGAATATGATTTCTAATCTGTCTGTTCTTATTGCTTTTAATATGACTATTTATCTGTTTATTCTGGATCTAGTGTTGCTTTGTTTTTATTTCCCCTTATTGTTGTTTTACAGGCTTATATTGATTTTCTCTGTAAAGCACTTTGTGACTTTGTGCTGTGAAAGGTGCTCTATAAATAAACTTTATTGTTTTTTTTTACAGCCAGGACAGTTCACCAGTCTATCACAGGACTACACAGAGAGACAAACAAACACTCACATTCACATCTACAGACAATTTAGAGCTACCAATTAACCTCAACATGTTTCTGGACTTTGGGAGAAAGCCGGAGAACCCGGAGAAAACCCACACAGGCACAGGGAGAACATGCAAAGTCCACACAGAAAGACCACAAGCCCAGGACCAGTGAGGCGACAGTGCGACCCACTGCAACACCATGCCATATATAATATACAATATATAAAACGTAATATTATATTAAAACCAGACAACTAATATGATGTATTTTGACGTTAATTTTCAGCAGCTTGTTTCATGAATATGAATCTATATAAATGACCACTGGCAGGCCTGTGCAGAAAGCGTTTAAAGCCGTGCATGCGTTTCACCCACCCATCAAGTCGCTGATGGTTTCCGAGCCCTGGCTGTGCTCCCTCCTCTCCGCCTCCAGTGCGGCCTGCAGGCTGATGCATTCCTTCTCCAGGCTGAGCTTGCTGCGCTCCAGCAGGCAGCATTTGTCCTGCAGTTCGCGCACGTTGGCCTCCAGCTGCTGCAGCTGCTTGCTGCTCTCTGTCTGGGTTTTACGAAGTCGCGTCGCCGCCTCCGATTCGGCCCGCAGCAGCGTGTTGGCTTCTTCCAGCTGCCAGGACAACAATTACCCTTTAAGTAGCCTTTATGTGAATGTGAATATTGACCAGCCTGTTTTTAGGCTGGTAAAATCCTCATGTGCCAAATCAATACAGAAAATGTTTGAAGACATCACTCCACTGTTTTCGCTCCTCACTAGTCTCAGCATTGTTTTTGTTGGTGTTAGTCTGTCAGCATGATAATGCAAAAACTATCCAGGGGATTTTGAGGAAACTGAGTGGACAAGTGGAGCATGAATAAAAGAAAGGAACATTACATTTTGGTGTGGATCCAGATGACTTTATTTAATGCAGTTGAAGCTATGTCCTGAGCTTCGAGTCAAGTCCTATACCTAATAACATTTACACCAAACACGTCTTTAGACAGTTTAAACACATAAAATACCTATCTATTCAAGGTTTTCATTACATAATACTCCTGTTTAAGAAATAATAATAAATGTTTAAGTAACTTCTAAATCTTTATAATCGTAATAAAGTTATAACCATTCCACAGAAACCTCCCATGTGTTTTTGCAAACTAATCACACAGAGCTCACCTTCTGATTGTAATCTTTGATCACATGATCATATCTGCTATTTGTCCCCAGTGTACTGACAGAGATAGAAAAGAAAGGCTTCATGATATCTGCTCCAGACACTTGGAATAGATTGCAGGAAGAAATTTAGGAACTTTCCATCCCAGGCTGTCTTTCTAGTTGTCTCGGTTTAGCTTTCTTCTTACTGACAATTGTTAGGTAACTTGTTTTCTTTGAACCTTCGTCTACTGTCACCTGGTTTGTAGTAATGATAGATTTGTGTGGCTGTTGTTGTATCAGCCAGTCTGAAAGTGAATAAAAGGTTGCCAACCTCTGGTTTTACCCAGTTAAATAAAGTCAGAAACAAGTATTAAAAAAATCTTCAATAAACGTAAATAGAACAGGTAACTGACCTGTTTTTGTAGGTGAATGTTCTTCTCATTGGAAATGTGTGAATTTTGGTTTCTTCTCTTCATGTCATCTAGCTGGTCACGAAGACTGTTGACTGCACAACAGAAGAACACAGGATGATATGTTGGATGTTTCAATAAAGATCAGATCAAAAACTTTAGAAAGAGTTTATCTTTAGGTTTTAAATGTCACCTGTATAAGAGAGACATATATACAGCTGTTAATCCTGTTGCTTTTTCACCAATAAAGAATTTGTGTTCAAGACACAGACAAGTAATTTGGAGTGCAAAGCAAAGAGTAGCTCCATTGAAACTGCTTCCCACTGGTCCCTCTGACCAGACGATGGCAGTATTATTCCACATTATCTCAGTCAACTTGCATCTAAATTCTCTTGGTAGCAAAACAACAAGTTTCTAAATTCATACAAAACAGGAGGTGGGTTTTAGGGGATTTCCTATTAATTGTGTTACAAAAACAATCTCAATGGTATGTAAAAAAATCTGTGCCACTGCATGCGGCGACTTCACAGCATTGGCATGAAAAAAGCTGCTATTCATTAAATAATCTGCTCTAACGTCTCACTCACTTTCCAACAGGACAATTAATGCGTTGCGTCACATGAACACGACAGCTCCTTGTCTTAATAAAGATTATAGACAGTTACCGTTCAGCTACTTATGCAAAAAAGAAAATTAAGGTGTCCTATTAGGAATAAATGAATTGCTAATGTTTTGTTTTTAAATACACCTCTAGCTGTACAGACAGAACCTACAGCGTTTCATACAGTGTGTCTCATGTCACCTTCATTCTCCAGACAGCGCTTCCTATCGGCCTCGCTCTCGGCCTTGCGGTGGCTCTCCAGGCTCTTGTGCTGCAGCAGAGCCTTTTCCCTCTCCAGCTGCCTCAGACTGGACTCCAGGTTCTTTCTGCTGCTCACCTAAAATCAATCACAAGACTTTGTTCAACATTTCCTATAGGGCTGGTTTCACGCTGCTGTGATTCCATAACTCACTTTACACGAAATGGTTTCTAAGAATCCAATTGAGGCTTAACTCAAATCCCAATAGATATTTTAAGGAGGTTGTTAGAATTCAGCGAGCAGCTCCGGCTGGATATGACCCGCTGGTATTCAACCGGAACATGGTCAAGTGTGGATAATAAGAATCATTATTCTGACTCAATCGCAATTTTTGGGAGAGTCCATAAAAGTGGGTGAGGAAGATAGAATTCATCAAATCCCAGCAGGGAAGGCGGATCATTGCACCAGCAAATATTAAAAGTAGGACAGAGCCAAAAGTATTCAAGCACTCTCCAACAGTAACAGATGTATGTAGGTGTAGTGCTTTCTGAGTGACGACCCCACCTCTTCCTCGAGTTCTTTAGAGACTTTATCCAGACGGCTGGTGGCGGCTCTGCAGAAATGTAAGGCAAACGGACATTTATAAAAGTCTGACCAGCATGACCACTGCGCTTTAGTCACACATGTAACAGGATGAATCCTTATCATTGATACGTAATGGGTTTTGTTGTACCTGTACTTGTGGTCGAGGTCATCTTTGGCCTGCTTATCATTATTCATCTGCACCTCCAGGTGACGAAGTTTCTTCTGCAGAGCTGCTGACTGTAAAGAGAGAAAGATAAAGAACATCCACCAATCACACATGTCCCACAGGTCACATGGAGGACAAAGCAAAGGGTGCTTCCCATTAGTCATAATGTTGGCCTTGTTTCCCTCACTTGCACCTGAGTCGCTCCCACTGGAGATGCCAGGAAGAGATGCAGGAAAAGATGGAGGTAGAGAGGAAAGAAAGACGTGCACATTTAGAGCAATGAGGCGTCTACTCATCTGGACCAACAGCTGGAACAGATGTCAGTCTGCAGGTATTACCAGCAGGGTGGGCCTTAGAGTTTGCAGATAATGTGATGTACTGTCCAAATAATAATAATAGTAAACAGCTGCCACCACAGCAGTGTATTGATGCCGTCCAGCAGGACAGAGGTTAATGTAAAGTATTTCAGAGTGTTTCCCCTTAAAGGTGGAGTATGCACATCTAATTTATCATTGGTGGTCAAATACAGTGAATGTCTTTATTTACAGTCTGCTAACTGTCTGTTCTCTGTGCTGAAAAAATCTGAAAATATGAAACAAAGAAAGTGGACTGATCCTTACACTATTTAAGCCAACCAGCAAAATGGAGTGGCATAGACCACGAGTGCAGGAGGGCTCTACGAAACTGCAAAGATACAGCGGAGTAATAGCATAAGTGACTGTTTTCATGTGTTTCTCTGCTCTATGATTTAGCAGCCAGTTATGCAGCGGGTGTGAATCTTGTTGATGATATGAGTTGTGACTTCATGGCAAAAAAAAATAAAAATAACGAAGTGGAGAAAATGTGATTTAACGTTAAAGGGCATCAGAGGGCTGCATAAATACTGGTTTGCCACTAACTTCACTCATTACTTGCTTATATACAGCATATATATATATATTATATATATATATATATATATATATATATATATATATATATATATTATATATATATATATATATATATATATATACATATATATAAAACTGAAGGACTTCTGGATGTTTACAAAAGAAATATAATATTTTGAAATATTAAATGGAACTTAAATATTGTGTATGAACATGTCAAACTGAAAATTTAAGTCTATAAGTCCTTTGCTGTCTTCCTACAGACTAGTCGTTGACTGTCAGTCTTTTAGGACTGAAGCCAACGAGAGTTCCCTAGATTAGCATTCAGCTCAGCCACTTAAACTGAAAGCTGCTTAAGTCTTTCTGTGCAGCTAAGAACACTGAAATTCTAACAAAGTACAAATAAATCATGGGATCAGGGAAAGAAATCCCCTTGTGAGTCATTTCCATCATAATCCTGAATGTCTTACGGTATGAAGCTGGACTGATCACTATGTCAACAGGCCTGCTCTGTGTGGCCATGTAAACCGATACCTGTATTATTTATTTCCTGAGAAGCCCGGGCCAAACTGTACTACGGCGGTTCCTCAAGGTGCACCTGGCAGTTATTGTGTGTGGACATAAAAGTACTTACCTCTCCTTTCGAATTCTCATGAGCCACTGAGGAATTGTTGGAAGCGTTTAGCAACCTGAAGAAGGAAATGAACAAAATCAACACAAGGTCAAAGCCAAGAACAAATCTCTAATCTGTCTTTTATGTATGTGGAAGCGTTGAGGTCCTGAAAATGATCAGAGGCGGCTAGACAAAATGAGGATTTACTGGTCTTCTTTGAAGTAGGTGAAGCCAACAAATGGTAACTGATTTCCAACAAAGGCCTTCGGTGTGGGGAAGGTTTCTACGTCGCCTTTGTCATCCTCGATCTCATCAAAGTTGCTGGTGTCTATGTCGCTGCTCAGCTCCGGGACCACAGGGGCAACCGCTGAGGAGAGAGGCACGCAGAGGGAAAGAAAGAAGTGTGGCAAGTGTGAATTGCTGGAAAACGGAAGTTCTGTGTAAACAAAATTTGTTTCAGTCTAACAAATAAATTTACTTCACACACTGCAAAAACTCAAAATCCTACCAAGTCTCTTTGCCTTGTTTTCAGTCAAAATGTCTCATCCCACTTGATTTCAGATAAATTCACTTAACAAGAGACATTTCAGCAGATGGAGGGACTTGTTTTAAGACGATGCATCTTAAATATCTTGTTAAGTCCAACAATCTTGAAATTATCTTGTTGTGAGTTGAATTTTACAAGAAAACTCAAAATAAGTGTAACCTTCTGTTGTCCTCATTTACGGGCACCTAAAAAAATTGTTTCCTTGTCTGAAAAAAATCCAAAAAATCTGTAAAAAAAATTGCCCAAAATTTCTGAAAATTTGCAAAACCTTCAGGAATAAAATTCCAATAATTCCTTAAAATTTTATTTATTTATTTATTTTAAAAAACCTCCCAAATTTGGCAAGATACATACATACATATCAGTAAAACTTCTAATATTTTCTTTAAGAACATTCACCAAAAAAATCAACCAAAATCCAGCAAAATTCGTTGGATTTTTTTTTTTTTTGTGAATGTTCTTCAGAAACATTTTTAACATTTCTTTTTTTTCCACCAAAAATTTTTCAAAAATTTCCCAAAAATGTTGAAAATGTGGACATCAGAAGTTTCACTGTCAAAATTTAGTTTTTTCCCACATTTTCAAACTTTAAAACGGGTCAATTTCGACCTGCAGGACGACACGAGGGTTAATTTATCTCACATTAGGAGGTCACATGAAAGCAAAAATCTATGTTTGCATGGAAAAACTGCTTGTTTTTTTGAGCATTTCTAGCTTATTGTAAGACACCTAAGCTTGACAATCCTGGTAAAATATAGCTTAAAATAAGTTTTCCCAGCTAATTTTGAGATCTCAATATTCTAAATATCATCTTATTTCAAGAAATCTTACCAACCCATTTTTCACTTGTTCTATTGGCAGATTTTTTCACTTATTTCAAGGTAAAAGTTCCTTGAAATAAGTTTTTTTTTTCTTGTTTTGAGAGGAGCAGTTTCTCCAGTGTAATTGGTACTCCACATTTCTCAAAATTAAGCTTACTTCTACAAAACTCCTCAAGCAGATCAATGAAAACTGAAAGCTCCACAGTTTTACCCCACAATGACTTACATTATAAATTTAATAATGAAACAAGCGTGTTACCAACTGTAATTAAGTGCAGGTGCCAAAATCAGACATGTGATACTAACTGTCTCTGATGGTGTCGAAGGTCCACTGGTCGTTTTTGAAGAAAGGGTGTCGCTTGATTTCTTCCACACCGTTTCTGCCTAACCGCACATCCCTAAAAACACAACGAGAAAATGTGTGAATAGTAGAACAAACACAAAATCTACTGTTTGTCCTGAGTTCAGCTGTAGCACTGCAAAAATAGAAATCTTCTGATATGTGACAGTTTTTGTATGAATGAATTAAAACACACAAACTCTGATATCCTGAGGTAGAAAAAAATCACAAACTTTACACAAAGTGTTCATGAGTAACTGATTAATTGAATTTTTGTGTCATGCACAAATGATACGTCCACATACACAGATGTAGAAGACACCATTATGTAGAATAAGAAAACACAGGAGTGACATAAATTATATAAATAATACTAAACAAAATAACCATATTGAAGATTTTTTAGAAACTTTTGAGATAAAGTTGGCCAACTTTTGAGCATTAAAACTAAATAAGCATTCCAGTCTGTCATTATCAGTGCACCAAATGTTGAATATAATTACGTTTGTCCTTCCGTCTGTTAATCTCTCTGTGCACAACACAAAACTCTGAACTCCGTTACTCAAAAATGGACAAAAGGACTTGGATGAAATTTTCAGTAAATTCCAGAAATGACACAAGGACCAAGTGATTAGATTTTGTCTAAAGGATTTCTGACTGTCTTAAAGGACAGTCTTAATTTTTATTCGAAACTCCAACTCCACAGCTGGATTTCCTTAAACCTTACTGCTTCAGTAATAAACCCAAACACATAATGCAGCGCTACATTCGCAGCTTATTTCTGCAGCATTTCATTTCAAATCAAACTCCAGGCAAGTGGAAACAGTGTTTTGTAGGAGTGGAAATGCTGCGTGGACAATAGATGCCGTTTCCTTGCTTTGTGTCAGTGTGGCAGCTGAGGTCAAAGATGACAGCAATGTGTTCTATTCTGTATGGGTCTACCGTATTATTACTCCACCAGGGATCATGGCGGAGTTATGTGGTGATCAGCGTTAGTTTGTCTGTCTGTCTGTCTGTCTGTTTACAACATTACTCAAAAACGGACCAACAGATTTGGATGAAGTTTTCAGGGAAGGTCAGAAATGACACAAGGACTAAGCGATTAGATTCTGGCAGTGATGCGGCTTATAGTCTGGATCCATGGATTTGTTAAAGATTTCTGTATCATTGCCAGATAGCGGCACGGCATCACTGTAACCATGACAACAAGTGAACACTACATCAGCTGCCTGTTGCTGATGAAATGATTGTGATTCTACTCCAAATCAACCGCTGTGGACTTATCAGAACTTATCGGTCAGAAATCATACAACAACTGAGCAGCTTTGATGAAGTACTACGATCTCTGAGTGCTTTTCTTGTTTAGATATTTCATTGTAATGACAACACTGAAGAAGATGTGATTCATTGTCAACTTCCATTATTTCACATCATTTACACAAAAGAAGAGCCAGAAGAATTGTACAGATTAAGACGGTCTGATAAGAAATGACTCCTTAATAAGCCTGCTGGTACATAAGCGTCAGGGCTGTAACAGTCCTTGATTGGAATAAATGTCTGTAATTCTGGATGTTATTTTAACCAGCCTTCAAATATAAACAGCATCTTTCTTGGTATTGTGTTAAAGCTGCATGTTAAATTATTACTAGACATATATATTGTAATTCAGCTTTCTAGAAACAGCACAAAGCTCGGTAGCCCATGGAGAATTATGACATTTACTTTAAAGAAGAACAATCTTAGTGACCCTGATTACTGACACACTAAGAAGACAATTCCACAGTCTTATTATTCCACATTTTTATCCAGTTCCTCCAGGAATCCAGCCCACATCACAATAAACAGCAACAGTAGGACTAAACTTATGAACGCCTACAGCATGCAGCTCTGTTTCATACAGTTTGCTTTTTACATTCCCTGAATCCCCATATCCCTGAAATATAAATTATTATGAGGGAAATGAATGTGTCATAAACTTGTGAGTAAAAGAAGAAAGATTTTTGCACATTTTAAACTAACAAAGACCCTAATGGTCTTTCAACTGAACTTGTCAAGATTGTAACTCTGACTTCACAGGTGACAAATTCATCAAGAATAAATTCCAAATATTTGTATTCAGGTGAATATTCCTGTGTTACTGCCTTAAGGGTCATAATGTTCTTACTTCTTGGAATATCTTAGTTTCCTGAGAAGACTAGTCTGTACTTTACAGACTGTAACATCAGGGCTCTGCTGGTCACAAGTAATTCGATCAGACTCGGATTTTCGGAGCGTATAAAATCTTGAAAACAGGCTATTCAGTTAAAATTATTCTAAAATCAGATTACATCACATAGTCTAGTCTTCGTTTTAATATAGATCAGCCTTCAAGGTGTGCTGTTTCGGTTAGATGTGTAGAAGGCTGGATTCAGGAACAAGACATAATCAAACAAAATGTAATTGGTCATCATTTGTACCATGCAGTAAATATAGTTGACCTTAATTTAAGTCTTTCAATACAGTAACGTAAAAAAAAAACCCTAAACAGCCGTCAATATCAAACAAACACTTTATATTTAACTTCAATTGTCATTTATCACTGTATATTAATTAACTATCAGACATTTAACATTTTTAATGATGAAAACACGATGAAAATATCCTCAGTGCTTTTGTGAATGATGGATATTTTTTGTCCTCTGCTGAGTTAAATTGTTCAAGTGTTTAACTCAGCAAGGGACAAGTAAATTAGACTCCTGATTTTCAATAACCAAACCATGTATATGTATTTATGTATATTGTCAGCCAGGTAGTTCAGTTGCTCCAACATGTTTAGAATTAATTGTCACGCTAAAAAGAAAAAAAAAACTCTCTTCTGGCATCGTCAACATCAAAACCTACCTGGCACAGTTTTAGTACATGAAACTATGAAAAACTGGCTGGTTTGCAAGTAAAGTTGATGGACAGATGGGGATAAGCAGACGTCTATTAAAAGAACAACTTGAAGATGACGTGTGATGTGAGTGAGATTAATCTTCATACCCAACTCTGTAAGAAGTCTATTTCCCAAAATGTCCAACTATTCCTTCAACTCCTTCATCGTGTATCTCTTCATACCTGTCAGTCAGGAAGGCACAGATGATATTCTTGGCATCTTTGGAGATCTCCACGTCATCGGGGAAGTTGAGGGAGTTTTTATGGTCCATGATCTTACTGTAGGTTCCCACCAGAGAGTCGGCGTAGAACGGCGTGTCACCTAACAGCAAGTTAGCAATCGTGAAGCAGACATCTATGCCTCTAGAACTGACATAATTTCAACATGCCATTTTCAGAATAGGGTCAGAAATATTAATCCATTTAAGGCAAACAAATTGCTTGCTTTGTTGAATCAGTGTAAGTTCATGAAAGGTTTACTGACCAACAAGCATCTCGAAAATGAAGACCCCTACGGACCACCAGTCGCACTCCCTCCCATAATAACCATCTCCTCCCTGGGATTTCAACACCTCAGGAGAGATGTAGTCTGGAGTCCCAACTGCAGTATCACAGTGTACCATGCCGGTCTGCAACAGAAACCCAGGACTCATGAGTCAGGAGATCAACAGTATGCTTTCATAAGATATTTTAAACTCAGCTTTTTTTGTCTGTAATCTTAAAGAAAGTGACCAAAAATCAATCCAAATTTAAGAGTTGATAAAAGTTTCTCTCCGATTAATCTTCCAACTGGGTAGAACTTGCTGTTTGCCTCGTAGATTTAAGCAATATAAAGGTGTTGGTCTTTAATTTAACTAAAGCTCCTGCTGAATCAAGAAGAATCCAGTTTGCCACACTATAAATGCATGTTCATGTTTTTTTCTGATTTTTAGGCAACAAGCTCTGACAAGTTGGTTGCTTACTTGTATCATAGAGGATTATAATCATTAAATCATGTAGTTGTCAAGCAGCTCGAAATGATTAAAACATAGTTACAAACATACTGCTGTATTCACTGGAATTTGGGACCAACCAGCCGAATGAACCAGTTGTTTAAGTTGCTGATCAAAGCTCCGCAGCACTGATTTAGCAGCTTTTGCTTGTAATAAGAAAGAAATGTGTTTCATGCTGTGCATCTTGTTTCAGTGCTTCATAGAGTCATTTTGTTGGCATCAAAACATACTTGGAGGCTATTCAAATAAACAGATGCGTGTCTGGTTTGGGTTTTCTTGCATTTATAAGCTTGCAGTAGACTGCTTCGACTGTAGAGTTAAATAAATTCTGGTAGCAGTAAGAACAACACGGTGCTGCACTGATGGGCTCCAACTCACAGAGTCCATCTTCATGCACGTGCCGAAGTCGGCCAGTTTCAGGTGTCCGTGTCTATCCAGCAGCATGTTGTCCGGCTTGACGTCGCGGTGGATGAAGCCCATGGAGTGAATGGCGTCCAGGGCCATCACCACCTCTGCTGTGTAGAACTTTGCCCACTTCTCTGGCACGTCGTAGGTGCTGGTGAGGTTGACCAGGTCGCCTCCTGGCATGTACTCCATCACCATGAAGAGGTAGTGCTCATCTTGGAAGGCACAGCACAGCTAAACACACAAAAAAACAAAATGATTTACAAACAATCTGTTCGTGTTAGCTTTAACTGCAAAGTTTTGTTCAACGAGTGAACATGCAGAATTTTGTTAGTGTACAAATCTAAGGAAATTGTGTACTTAATGCTCTTTTAAACAATCTAAGAACAAATAAAAATGGTTACTAACATGAAAATGACTGCTGTGCACACTTGGCTATCAGTGACATCTGAATTGCTCTCAATAAACCTTTGACAACATAACGAACACTATTAACAGCTGATCAATGACTTAAATGTTGTACCTGTACAACCCAGGGGCTGTTGGCAAAGGCCATGATGTCCCTCTCTTCCCAGAAGAATGCAGAGTCTGAGCGCTTGATCATCTCGAACTTGCTCAGCAGCTTCATGGCATAGACCTTCTGTGAGGCTTTATGTCTGACCTAAAATCAGTCAATCATAGTTGGGGTTAGTAAGAGTAATATAGAGATTCTCCAGAATCTTCCTCCTTGAGAAATATTTTGATCAAAGGGTAAAATGCAAATTAAAATCACAATATTAATAGATGATTCCATGTTTTATTAAGTGAATAACTTACAGGATATGTTACAAATATTCATATAGACATATCGGCTGATTAAAGATGTCATGTACCACTTTACTAGAAAATTGTCTTGTAACTACAATACATCTGTATACATTTTTCCACTGTCATAGGACAAGCTTACTTGTGGTTCCCAGGTTAGTTATCGGGATCCTCGTTTGTGGAATCAGTTTCCAGTTTGGGCTCAGGGGGCAGGCATCAACTATACTTTTAAGTTTGGGCTTAAAACTTTCCGTTTTGATAAAGTTTATAGTTGCGGTGGCTTTGGCGACCCTGAACCGTCCCCTAGTTCTACTGTTGCAGGCCAGTGTATGTTTTCTCTTTTTCCCTACATTTTTTTCAAGTTTAAAAAGATCCCCTTTATCACAATGCAAGCTCAGAGGTCTTTTCCACACACTGCTGGGGGACTTCCAGAATGCAGTAAGCATGTGTCAGGTACTCTCCTCTCTTTCACCATCCAGAACATCTACAGGCCACTCTTACTAGTCATTTACTGTCAGTCTTCTCTCCTCCATAGTTGGCATGTTGTCCTCTGCAGGAATCTCTGGCTCTGAAGCTGCTCGTTTCTGACCTGCCATCAGGAGATGTGCACCAACCTGCATAGTGTTTATCGTAATATTGTTCTTTTTTTCCTCTTTCTGCTCCCCTCTCACCCCTACGGGTCGAGGCAGATGACCACCCTCCCTTAGCCTGGTTCTGTCAGAGGTTTCCTCCTGATAAGAGGCAGTTTTTCCACTCCACTGTCAGTGTGCCCGTTCTGTACGATCTTGACTTTACAAAGTAAAGTGCCCTGGGAGGTTATGATGACACTATATAATTAAAGAGAGCTGAATATCCAGAAAACCCAGACATTCAATGACTCAACAGAATCACTACCAGTGTCTAGTATTTCGATGTTCAATACTCACCAACTGGACTTCACCAAATGCCCCTCGACCAATGACTTTAACTCTGTCAAAGTCTTCAGACTTCATCTGGAGGTCTCGAAACTGCCCGATGACTTTCTCATCTGAAGTGTATTAACAGTACAGAGAAACTGAGTGTGCTTTTGTGTTGTAAATATAGAGCAGTTATGAAGTGCAGCACTGATACTGTAAACATCCTCTTTAACGCTATCTCGCCGGTACACACAAACTACTTACATCTGTTTAGGAAGGTTTCGATGTTTTTGTTCTTGCGTAGTGCAGGGTAGTCCAAGTCCAAAACCAGCGCATTTATGGAGTCCTACAAACAAACAGAAACAATCCTCCATCAGGTCTGGCCAACTGAAAACATGAAGGAGAGAAAAACATCCTGAGCAGTTACGCATCTCAGAAGGCCCCTGCCTCTCATTAAAACCATGAATAACAGCGATAATCACCATCATTTTTAAATATTATGGAGGGGCATAAGTATTTGAAATTTCAGGTCACTGCAATGCTGCTGCAGCTACAGTCAAACAGAGTTGTTTTAAATGAAGGTGTAATGAAATCACACTGTTAAACGGCCTATCATTTCTACTGTAACATCAGTAACCGAACTGCTGCAAAACAAACCAATTTAGAACAGAATCTTTACTTTGAAGAGCGTGTTGATCACAAAAGGCTGTGTCATACTGCAAGACGCTGTGTTGCAATGAAAACATGACAACTAATCATGACCAACAAGTCTGTCCGTCTGAAGAGTCATCTGTCAGAGACCCCTCAATCAACTGAGATTCTTCAAGTCAGCAGCTGTTTTGGTGTACATCACAATAACAGGAATAAACACTTCAAGAAGTGAGACAAGACCTACATAAGCCAACTCAAATGACCAGTGTCAGCGGTCTGTACCTCCCAGTGAAGGACACTCCCTCCATAGCCTTTGC
>CM049584.1:2852745-2897745 GCA_027123335.1 Amphiprion clarkii
TCCCATCACAAGTTTCACCCTGTGTAGCTTTATAATGAAAGCTAGCTTCAGTAGCCACATAACTACAAGACCCAAATATAGAAAAAAAATAGCAAAAAATAAATAAATAATATTTATTATATATATATATATATATATATATATATATATATATATATATATATATATAATATATAATGTATATATGTATATATATATAATTATTTATTTATATATATATATATACATTTTTATATATATATATACATATATATATATATATATATATATACATATAAAAAATATAAAAATAAAACTGCTGTTGTATTTTTGCAACAGAGTGTTTTACAGGGTTAATTGCGACATGCACACACACACATCTCACTGTCTTTTCCTCTTTCCCTCTCTTGCTCTCACACACTTACACTCATACACACACTTCTACACACACAGACACCAGGCCGATCACTGCTAAGGACATACTGTTCAGGGACATGCAAAGAAAACATGTGCCAAGAAGGAAAAAACAGGAAAACCGAGCAGAGCAGAAAAATAAAAGGAGTCAGTAAAATGTAAAGAAAAGAGTAAAATAAAATGTTAATTTACAGTCAAACTAAATAGGGGTTTTAAAAAAGCAGTTTTGGTGGTGAGGCCTTTCTGTTTAAACCCCACTCTAACCATTTAACTACTAACATTGCTCACTGATGAATTTCAGTGTGTGATACCTACAAAAACTGTAGGCATGTTAAATGTTTTCAGTGATTTAAGTAGTACATGTTGCCCTGTTCTGGATGGTCTCATACTGAATGCACTCTGCAGCAGCCCTAAAAGGACTGAGGTTGGGAAATGGCCTGCAGCAAAGCAGAATGTTACTTTAACTGAACACAGGACCGACTATTTGTGGCATTCAGATATTTTTTTAATGGTCATAGTTTGACCCATCGTAATGTAGGAAAACCATTAAATAAGCAAAAGACAGACTGATGCTAACCCCTAAACGTTACAGTGTGTAACAATAAGGAAGTCATCTATCAACTTTTGTCGGCTACGCATTCCTAAAGGGTCAATGAGGAGCTGCTTGGAACAGAGGACCAAGCCAAATGTTACAACAGAGAACACAGAACCTGAGTCTGACCCAGAGCTGTAATTGGTTTCTTTAAGACACACTGTTCACTTGTCAGGTTTCCTTATTTTCTACTTAAACCGTGGCAGTGTTCGGCGGTGTGATATGATGTGTTTCATGTCTCCCTCACTTCCTTTGTGTTTGTTTCTCCTCCACCTTTCTCTTGTCTTTGTCTGCCCTTTTCTGCTGCTCTGACTCAGTCTTATCTTCCTGTCCTCCTGTTCCCTCCATCGTTCTCCGCTCGGCTGAAGTCGGTCCACGGCGAGCTGTGCACTCCGTTTCATCATCTCAACTTCACTTCCCCATTAAAGGACTGACCTCACACAAAACTACTATTTAAGGAAAAAAAACACACACACCAGGGGGTGTAGAGGGGTTGCCGGGTGTCTGTGCACATACACACACACGTGCACGAGGATCTCCCATCGTGCACGGTAATACAGGAAACGATCCACCCCACCCCAGGGCTGGCAGATAATTTCACTGTGTCATGAAGCCGGTCCCTGAGTGCAAGTCATTTCCTCTGAGGCAGCTTTTCTCTGCTGCTACTACTGTCACTCTGCATTCGACTGCAGCTAAGAAAAAAAACATTACAAATGCATGGCAGCTACACATAACCATACATATACAGTCATATGTACATTCAAATTGCATGTACTCATCATTTGCTTACAAAAACATCCTCAAAGAAACCAAACATTTATAACCACATTTGAGATCAACACCCAGCCATTTCCTCACACGCAGTCGCCGTTTCATGAAAAGGTGCTACGGGTGTGAGGGTAAACAAATTCACTGTTCATAGCTCGGTACTTCTTCAGTACAGCAGAGAAATGCATCAGACTCTGAGCTGGTTTCTCTCAAGTATAGAACTAATTAAAAATGCCCATTAAGACAAGTGCAACATATTAATAATAACCTTAAACAAATCATTAAAGCCAAAAAAGAGGGAAAAAAACATTTCTTAGAAAACATGGAATCTGCATATATAACAATTTTGGTAAGTGCTTACATGTATTAGCAATACTGGGAAAAACATGATGACTGTACATAATAAAGATATTTTTTCTGTCTACATTTTTGTCTGTAAATGTAGTCTGAATATTTGTCATGTGACTCAGTCACACCGGAGTCATAAATGCTTTTCTGGTTGCACCAAAGTGCTGCAGACTTTTTAGTTCAGAGAATCGGGTGGAAACAGTGTTTTTGGTGATTTTTTTCATTGAATCTGTGCAATGCCAAAATGTTATGGCAGTTGAGAAGTTTTGTTCTGGGAGCACAGGTATGTAGACATAAATAGACTTCTGACATTGTTTGGCCCACAGTGAAAACCAAACCGAACAACGTGTACTCAGCGGTTCGGGTCAAAGACACATACCATCACACCACTAATATGTGCACTGCAGATCCATGAGTCTGAGTTAAAAGCAGGAGGATATACAGTCACTGTGCATCAGGCAGCAATGTTAAAGCATAGTTTTCATTCCCATACTCTATGCCAGGGCTGTCAAATTCATCTTAGTTCAGGTTCCACATTCAGCCCAGTTTGATCTCCAGTGATCCGGACCAGTAAAATCACAGCATAATAACCGATAAATAACCACAATTCCAAATTTTCTTGTGTTTTAGTGCAAAAACGATCACATTTAATGAATTATCTTTTTACAAAACATTATGAACAACCTGAAATTTCTGAAGAAAAACAAAATCTGTTTCAACAACATTCTGCCTCAGTTTATCAATTACACATTACAACTTGAAGATCACAAGGTGTCTACAAAGGAACACAACATTTAGTCACAGCTATCTGGGACTGAATGATATAGGATTTTACATACTTACGAAATTACAAGACAAAAAAGGCAAAAAACAACAAAAACAAGACAAAGTACTAGAAAAACGAGACACAAAACGACAAAAGTGAGAAACAAAATGACAAAAAATGTGTCAGATGGCACGAAACAAAACAAACAACAGAAGCCACAAAATAAAAATGGGCAATGACAAAAACGAGACAAAAAAATTACATAAACGAGACAAAAAATGACAAAAGCGAGAAACAAATCAACAAAAAATAGACTAACAACACAAGTGAGACAAAAAAAACATAAATCGACAAAAATGACACTGAAAATGAATAAAGCAAAACACAAAATGATAAAAATAAGACAAAAGACACAAGCGAGATAAAAAGGAAACACAACAGGACAAAACGAGAAAACAAAACAAAAACATGAGACAAACTAAAAGCCAGTCAAAAAATAATAAAAACAAGACAAATAATTACAAAAATGAGACACAAAATGACAAAAGAACAACAAGCAATCTAGTATTTTATTTCATGATTAAAACAACTTGTCATGGTCTTGAAATTATTTGAAATGTATAGTTTTATAAATTTATAATTTGCGGTTAAAGTCTACTCTGTGATTTTTACACTTTACAAAGCCATCCAGCGGGCGGATCGGACCCTCTGGAGGGCCGGTTTTGGCCCGTGGGCCATATGTTTGACACCCCTGCTCTATGCAACAGGACTCATATAAAATATTAGGTCTGCAATGTTGTAAAAATATAAAAGGATCATGTAGGTCCATGCTTTAACAAGCAGCAACTGATTTATTGCTGTTATCATTTTAAAAACATGATTTCCCTGCAGCTTCAATCCATAGCAGCCCAAAGGGTGCTGGCTGAAATCTGTTAGTTGCCAATAGTGATTGTTTTAAGAACTATCATAACTATCTGCATGACCGAACTGATTTCTCGGAAGCAAATAAGCAAACCACAAAACCACATCATGTTTCAGAGCGTTTGAAGTGAAGTCACAGGGCTGCTGCCTACTTTCAGCGGTGAAACGTCTGTCTGTCCGTCAGTGCTGCCATCACAAGCAAAACTTCTGATTCTATCGTAGACACAGAACTGCTGGGCAAATGCTTGAGCAGTTAGTAAGTGCAGCTAAGGCGAGTCTACTTTTCTGCCAGTGCAACGGATGGAAACATGAACAACACATGTCCAAACATTGCATTTCAAACGTCACTCAATAATTCAGAAGCGTTTCATGTGCAAAACAACAAAGCATCAATAATCTATCGCATACTGTCAAACTGAAAGGGCAGAGGACTTCACTCGACAAAAAGAAACAAGAGGCAGGCAGAGGAAGTTGCTGCTCCGGAGCAAAATGTTCAAACTATTAAGAATCGAATGCAGAGGGGGTTCAGTTTCACAGATTTCCAACTTTGGACATGAAAAAGTTGACAAAAGCTGCTCGTTGACAGTTGCCACGAGAAATGCAAAGTAAACACTGTTGTAGCGCTTGGACTGGCTACAGGCATGTAGAAAACATTCCCTATCTACAAACTGGACCTCGTGGTGACATATTATTACTTTCTCTGTCATTTCTACATCTCTCTTCCAAACAAGATGAATCAAGTGTGGGGGAAGGATAAATAAATAAATGCATGTTGCCCTGGCGACGGTGAGAGGCGCCAGCGGCTCTGTACATCTCTGCAGCAAGGAAGTGATATTATGTTGATAGAGACACAACTGCTTTTTGTTTTGTTTGCAAATTAAACTGCCTTTAAAGACTGTTTGGCAGTGGTGTGGCATACATGCTACATGGACACAAAAGCCCTGAGCAGCAAGTTCCTGGATCAGTACCAGTCGGGCCACATATTCTCCACTGCCAGTATCAAATAAAGGCATAAAATACCCAAATAAGAAAAGCACACAGAGAGTGCAGTACTCCTCCAAGGCTGTTCATTCCCTCATATGGCATTGTCAGAAACGCAGCATTTATTTATTAGTTACTGATAATCAGCAATGTGTCCATTTAATATAGATTTACCCACAAACAAAATGACCTTGCGCTGAGTACAGGTGTATGTTATGCATGTGTATGTTATGTACATATACCGAATCACGTGACCTGAAAATGTAGTTGGCGGCGGGAATTGATGGGACTCAGAAACACCCCCACAATGTAATCAATTGTTCCTTGGATCATTTCCGATGGATAAGTCCTGATAAGTCCTCAGTGGTGGATCTGTATATCAAATAAGTGTGTTCTCTAAATGTTGAAAAATTTGTCAAAGATTACCTGAAATATGTGAAAAAAAGACTAAAAATTACATAGATTTGTCCAGAATTTCCTCAAAAAATCTTCCTTAACTGTTCAAAATCTGTCCAAAATGAGTTAATTGTCTAAGATGGCTGAGAAGGGTTAAAAAAATACTACATATGTATCCAAAATGACTTTAAAATGTCTTCAAACTATTAAAAATATCTTTAAAAAGTAGGGATATTTCAGAGTTACAGTTTTAATCCTCAGCGGTGGATTTGTAGTAGGATCACAATCATGTGATCGTCGGCAGGTAGCTGATGTAGTGTTTACTTGTTGTCATGGTTACAGTGACGCTGTGCCGCTATCTGGCAATGATACAGAAATCTTTAACAAATCCGTGGGTCCAGACTATAAGCCGCATCACTGCCAAAATCTAATCACTTGGTCCTGGTGTCATTTCTGACCTTCCCTGAAAATTTCATCCCAAACCGTTAGTCTGTTTTTGAGTAATGTTGCGCACAAATGGAATAACAGACGGACAGACAAACGTACGCCAACCATCACATAATTCTGCCATGTTTCTTGGTGGAGTAATATTTATAGTGGTATTGAGGTGGGGTGTAAGAAATCAAAAATATTTACATAATAAAAGTGTTGATGAGGATATATTGTGGGTTTGAAAACAGGTGACATTCCACTTCTTCCACTGCTTTCTTGAACCACATTTGTATTTCAGGATTCACAGAAACCCTCTAGATCATTCATAATAAGCTGTTCAGTGCATTGGTGTCACACAGGAGAAATGACTGCACGCAGCTCTTCCAATTTGCCTCCATTAGCATTACTGTAAAAAAAAAGCCAACAAGACTCTGGGGGACATTTCTCAGCTACTCAGTTGAAGCGGCTATTTATGAATATTAAATAACTGACAAGTGTCTGGGGAAGCATAAAGCTGCATCAACGTTTTCAACTTCAATGCATCTAACATACTGAATCTGGACCTGCTCCAGACCACCACAGACCCTCAGTTCTTTATCCACAGTGCTGCTGGCTTCACTCACATCAAAGGAAAGGTTTTATTCTATAACAATCAATTGCAGTAATTACAAATCACACAGTCAGATTCTTTAGCATAGTTTGATATAGAACACCTCCCCATAGAGCCATATGAAGAACCGTACAGTAATATCTTCCTGAGCGCATAGGAGTATCTGTCCAGTTAGGCTTATCAGTATGAGTTGTTATGTATCTATTAGATAACACTTTATCTTTGCTATACTGTAATCTAGCCACTGGGTTATGGCTGGTTGCTTAGCAACTCCTGCAAAACACAAAGAGTTGAAACCAATTGAAACTACAGAGAAGCAGCAGGCAGGAGGCTTATAAGTGCTTTTTTTCTGCACATTCTATTCTTTTCCATTTCATTTGCCCAACCTGCTGCTGACAGAGCAGTCGTTCTCCCTCGCCTGCTTCCACTCTTTATCACCTTATAAAAAGCCACGTGGATCCACCAGCCAGGAATGCAATGATGTGAAAGAAGCTAAACACGCAAAGAAATAACACAACTTTTCAAAGTCTCACATCCCGACCTCTCTCTGCTCCATCTGCAGTGCCCCCCAAAAACCCTCTTCTGCTGCTCGTACTCGTGTCATCGTTGGGCATGTGGAACAGAAAACAAGCAGCGCCGCTCTGGGCTTTAAAAGGATTGAGCAGAAAGTTACTGTTTTGATCAAATTCCAGCCGTTTTAAAAATAGTTGTGGGGATAAATGGTGGGCCGGGCAGAGCGAGGGGACGGTGCCAGGCCGGGCCCGTAAACCCTCCAAGACAGACACAACGGCAGGAATCCTGAGCTCGCAAATAGCACAGCTAATGTCTCCCCGGGGAATAACAAGAGTAAGTCTTACTCTTGCATTTGACAGATTTCTGTCCCATGCTCCTGTGCCCTACGCATTTTTGGCACCCACGCTTTATTATAAAGCATACTGAAGAATGTGCCAGGAAAAACAGCGAAGGGAGTACTGCCTGTACAAAACGTCCCGCTGCACGTTAACCTTAAACTCTAAGTCGTCTAAATGCTTACAGTGATGTTCCACCAAAACATTATACTGTTTTATGCAACCATATAAATGATTGAATTGTTAAGAAATAACAAGTAATATTTCTGTAGATGATTTTTCAGATTTTCGCAGATTGTTTGGGTTATTTTCTTCCTAAAACAAAACATTCCAATTAGGAATAATTCACAAGTCAATATTGCCGCATTTTCAGGAATTTCACAAGCAGAAAAGATTGAGAAGCAACTGATTATTACATACTAATTATCTTTTTGATTAAATGTTTTGATTAAATTTGATTAAAATGTATTGTAGATTGTTTGTAGTAAGTCTATACAGTTTTTAAAAAACAGTTAAAAAAAAAAAATGTCACTCAAGTTCCCAAAGATATTTAACTACTACTATAGAAGATGGAAAAAGCACTGAAACTTGCACATTTGTGAAGCTGAAATCAGAGAATTTTTTTGCTATCATGCATTAGCCAGGACCAAAACGAAATCACCACAGTTGAGAACATTTCTTTAAATTACATCAGTTTTGCTTGCCTGGCCCATTGTTGAACTAGCAGTACAGTTTTTTTGTAAAGGATTCCCAATAAAGTAAATGCACCACTCTGATATTGATCCAGCTGCCTCTCTTCATTTAAAGTCACTATTCAGAGATCTGAAGCGATGTCCTGCTCACAGATTCACAACTGATCAGTTACACATCACAATTTACCGCAAAAAAAACCATTGAAGGACACATTTTGAAATTTTCTGTTTTAATTAAACAGATGCAAAACATAAATTAACAAACGCATTTCAACAAATTTGTGATGTAGTTTGTGTTCCTCATTTTCACACCAAGATTTTAATTTTTACTGAAAATGTATAGCAGTTATTGGTCACTGTGATTACCATTAATCTGTATGAGCAGTAAGATAATAAACATGTCTGTTGATCCCTAGATTTTAAATGCCTAAATGACTTTTGTGTAGGCAGAATCTGTCAGTTTTAACTCATTAAAGATATTTTGGGTGCCTTCTAAATAGGTTTTAGGTAGCCTTAAGGAAGTCACCAATTATATAAAGATTTCTGTCAAATAAGGTAACATAGACTCATTGCCTTTACAATCACGTAGTCTCTCCAGTTCTGAGCCAGGACATACCCCAAAACATTTAAATACTTATATAATTCTGTTCTTGTTTATTTGTTTCTAATTATTCTTGTTAGGTTTCTGTCAAATTATCCAAGACAATAAAAAACCTTAGTTGGCCTGCTTTTGAATAGATATATGATAGATATATGTTGCCAACTGCAATAAAGAAACCACTAACACTAAAATGATGTCATTAGTTTCAGTTTCAGTCCTTTGGCATCCATGGTTACATTTGCATATAAATATTTTTAGAACTGGCACAAACAATTTGAGTTACAACTGCCAGCTTCTACGCTTGGACACTGCTGGTCTAAACTCAGTCACGCAGATACAAATGTTCTTGTTTGGGTTTGTTAAAGGAAATGATAGCCGTATGAACTCACTAACAGTCCATAGCTGTTTGGTCATGTGTTGTATTGTTCTGTTGTTGCTGCTGGCTGCACACAATGCAGCTTGTGTGTTGCTAAGATCAACTGAATAATGTGTTTGCTTGTAAAAAAAAAACGAATGCAAATTGGTGTCCATGAGTACACAAGCCTGTGTCTGTGTGAAAAATAGTGCATGCATGTGTGTAGGAGGTTTTGTTTCAGCAGCAGGTTGTGATGGAATGATAAGGCTGAGGCCAGATGGATGCGTTATGCGTTATGCGTAGGAGCCTCCTGTTCTCTTCTCTGCTTAAAAATACACCAAGACTCAGGTATCAAACTCCTTAACACCACAGGGTTAAGATTCTGCACAACACGAATTCAACAAAAGGATTTGTGCGTTCATCCACTGCTAACCACAGAGCACTTTGCATGGCTCGGTTCGTGACCCTGCTGCTTTGAACCGTGTGGGAAGTGAAAGTTCTTCAAAAGTCTGATCTTCCATCAGAGATGCAATATCCAAAAAATACGCAGAAAGATTATGCAAGTTGAATGCTGTGTTGCCAAATCCCTGCAGTTTGTATTCACAAGTTAAAATCTCAACCACAATCTTTACGTCTAGACATACAGATCCACCAGATTAAGACCAACCTCAGGGTGCATACATTTCCTCTCACATTAGAACCTTATACCTCTGATAGGACATCCCACCCCAGCTCTGGTACAACTCTAAACGTCATATTAGTAGGATGGTTGAGTTTATTTAAAGGTTAATCATACGACCAGATGAGCAGCTCAGCTGGAGCGTAGTTGTTGTGGTAGTAAAAATTTGTGTCTAAGCAGTGTTTTTGTTTTTCTCTACTTCCAGCATACCATTTAAACTCTAGTCACTGTGCTCTTCCTCATTTTTTGAATTCCTTCTCACATCCCTGTAAGATGGATTCTGGCTCATGTCTTGTTCTATTTGTCCAACGTATTATATAATGTGTAATCAAGGTGCTGAGGACTACGTGTTTATTTTTGTGTGTCTCTTACTGTGGGGGTGTGTGGACTTTGAAATTTGTTCAGTTTAGAATGACTGTTTTACAGTTGGGTGTGAAGAATATTTTTACCTTTAAAAGCAAAACAACAGGATTTTATGTCTATCAGTCACTGTTATTTTTGCTCACAAAATGTTATTTCTTGAATTATTTCTGATGCAATATGTAGTTTAAGCAAACAGCTGTCTGGTGTATAACATCAGCATGGAGATCAATAATAATCAAGCCTATTCAACTTGAAGGCAGTAATTTTACCATATATTTTCCTTAAAATGTGAAAAATCATGTGAACAGAAAAATGATGACAGACCAAAGGTCAACGGCTTATCTCTGCACAGGATCTAAAACTCTCTAATAGAACAGAAAACACAGTGTCTACGGCAAGTACACGACTTTCTGCTAACGATCCCACACTGCAATGTGCTGCATTCTACAGACGCCAAACACAGACTGTATAGAACAGATGGACGTAGCCACCATGACGTCACCGTTTGGTTTGTGGGGTGAACTGCTGTTTTGGAACCATGAGTTTAAACTTTGTCCATCGTCATCTTGGTCTATTGAAACGGGATCTGAAGTGAATCTGACCTAGAACTCAGCACACCCATATAACAGCAACTCCTAATTCACAAGGTCATCACACCTCAAACATACCCTAACGAAACTTCTATTTCATATTAAATCTAACCATGATCAACAAAGTGAACATCAAGCTGAACTGAAGGAGTCTTGAGAATACTAACTGAGACCATAAACTGTTTATGAAAATGTTTTCTGAGGAACAAGAGTTACCTCCTGGCTATTAGAACAACTACAGGTTTGAATCACTTCCACAACAGCTTTATTTTCAGCCTCCTTTTATATACAGTCTATGAATCCAAACTGTTGTTGTTCACCAAACTGCAGATGATGATGAAATCTCAGATCACTGCCAACTATAGAGTGTCCATTTTATAGGAGGAACTGAAGGAATGAACAAGGGGTTATTTTAAAATCCAGCTCATTTCTTGGCTATGTGCAGTACCTTTCTAGAGTCTTGTTGTCATACGCACACCTAAAACCACAATATGTCCATGTTTCTGCCTTAGATTTAGCCAAATGAGATATAACACCTTAGCTAGCCAGCTTCAGTAGTGTTGACTTCGTTACCTTCAGAAAGAGTCAGACGAGCGGTTTCCCTATTTCCAGTTTTTGCGATAAACTAACCACATGTTCATCAAACAGTCATAAGAGTAGCATCATCTTCTCTGTAAGAAAGAAAATAAGTTTCCTTTTCCTAAAATGTCAAACTATTCCTTCGATAACATAAACTTCCAAATTTGTTTGTACATGGACGACAGAAGTAGGTGAAAAAGAAATGTTTAGAATCAAAAGTCCTGAACAACATGATCACGTGTTTAGAAACACTCTGTCGGGTATCTACGGCTTCAATAAACACAGAAAACACACATAAAATGTATTATTGCTGACCACTGAAGAGTACCAGAAGCTACATAACTGAAGTGAAGGCTGACATTTTCAGACTGCTGGGGGCTTGCCCGGAAGACGCCGGGTCTTCTTCACTGGAGTGGAGCAAAAACCTAAAAAAGACCACGGAGAGGCCCAACCGTCTCACCAGAGGAGGTGTGGAGCAGAGAGACTGGCTTGTTTTGAAGAAAAAAAAATTGGCCGGGGCCACCGTCCCCAGTGCCTTATAAGGCAGTGTTTCTATCCAGCTAGCACAGAGAAGCTGGGACTGCTGCTGCTCGCCTCAGAGAAACTCCACTCCAGAGATGAAGCACAGTCTCAGGTTGACTATCGGGGCAAAGAGAACATGACATGCAGGAGGTTAGTTCCACCTCCCTAAAGAGCTACACAATAAAGGAAAAAGGCCCGGTATGGGTGACGCATGGTAGAGCAATAGGATAAAAGGGATGGAAAGGAACAGAGAAGTTGAATAAAGAGAGAGACAGGAGATGCTGGGTGAGAAGGAGAGTGATAAATATTGGGTGGGAGATGGGTAGATGATAGAGAGAGAGGAATAAAGAAAGAATACATGAATGGAGATGTATTAGAGGAACAAAGTCGAGTAACTAACACAGCAAAACCAACAGCACAGTGCTATTTAAAGAGGTTTATCCCCTAATGCCGAATAAAGACTGCCTCATACTGAATGACTATGATCCCAAGAGATGATCTGGAGGACATCTCACTAGCTGTGAGCTGTCGGTATCCCATATCATTCCAACTTCAGTTGCTGTGCATAAAATTATCTGGATGTCTGCAGCAGAATCAGCTACAGTTAAAATACCTGCAGTGTGTTTAACAAGCCTGAGAGGAGGAGCTGAACTGCAGGCCGAGAGCGAAGCAGAGCCAGAGAAAAAGAGATAAGGCTAAAAAAGCCAAGGGGAAAGTGCAGTCATTCGCAGGGACTTTGAGCCCCGTATATAGCTGCCAACTATTTACTCAGTGAGGTCATTTCCTTTAGGACGGCAGAAAGGCAACTTAAGTGACTTGCAATCAAGTGTCCATATATATATATATATATATTTTTTTTTATCTTGAAAATGCCCTTTCTTTTGCTTGCCCTCAACAATCACTCCCCGTACTTGCAGCTGCCAAGTAAGTCCAGCACTTCAGTCAGCAGTGGTGTGCTGCCAAATAATGATCACTACAGTTTGCACAAGGGGAAGGTTGCTGAGACTTCAGGTCACGCTTGATCGAATGCTGATAGAGGCAATACAGTGATCTGCAGTTTATGTAACCACAGCGCACGGTGGCATTAAACAATCATTTCTGTGAGTTTTGCTGGCTAGTCTGTTCTTTTTTAGAAGCTGGGGTGAATCGGGGCTTCTCTGCAGACGGTTGCATCTCGGCTCCTAGTACAATAGTGGGGGGTCGGCTGTCTGTAAAGGAAGGTGACTGAGCTTCCTTGACACATGCTGCAGATTCCTCCTGGTCAGTTTTACGTATCCTCGGGGAAGCCGACCCACTGCTCCTTGGCACGTCTTAATACATTACCTTCATGCCGGTTAAAAAGCACAACCCTGAATTGAATTACTGAGATTCTTTTACTAAGCCGCTGTTGAGAAGACTAAATAATAAGATTAAATAATAGTCAACAGTGCAGCTTCCTATGATGTTTTTTTTTTTTTTTTTTTTTTTTTTTGCTGTTGCTATGGCACAATAGCAGGGGATATGTGATTCATTATTTACCGAATATGAGCCTGTGAGCAATTATCAAGGCACTTCAAGTATGCATGTTTTTATTCCACCTGCAAAAAAGGACATCTCTGAGCCGTCGGTGTTTGTGTGTACGTGTGTGTTTGAATCCCACCCTGAGCAGCAAAAACTTCTTGATCCCAGCGACAGCAGCACAGAGGCTGCTAAAAATGGAAAACTGCAGCCTGTTCTCTCCTACGCATGCTTCCCACTCAACTTTTGTCTCAAACACTCAACACCTCTCTCTCTGCGGCTCGTGTGCAGGAAGTAAACAGCACCGGCGTTCAAATAAGTATTCTGCTAAATGTTTCAAAGGAAGCGGGAACAGACCAGGAGAGCTTCGAGTAGCGTGGGGAGGGGACGTACAGGAGGCCCCAGAGCTGGATGGGGCCCATTAAAAGGGGTGAGGTGATGCTATTTAAGATAGACCTGACAGTGTGTTTGCCCTCTGTCAGGTCCAGTTAGGAGGCCCCGAATTTCAAACACCACCCTGAGAACGCTAAGAAGTTTACAGCTAAAGTAGGCGACACTAAACCCTGCTGGCTCGGAATTATAGTAGAGTTAACAGCTAGAAATGATCATTTACAGGATAACATCGAGAAAAGGACTGAACATTATGACTCCACCTCTCCTGAAATATCAACAACCAACACCACATTTCGTTTTGTGAAAATAGGGTTAATCTAAAGAGTCAGAAGACCTTCTTTCCCTATTTAAGCCCAAAGTCATGATATACACTGGTGGAATGGAAGGATTTTTCCACTGTCTTATGCAACTTTAGTTCATCACAAGCCTCACCAAAGGCATCTGTCTCCTGTACTTCTTTACCAGACGCAATTTGAGTGGTTTCTCTACTGTGAAGTATCCGTCTTTGGCCAAATGACATAACTTTACTCCAAAAAGCAAGCTCTAATAAATGATTTCTCTTTGCCTCAGTATCCAACACAATTTAAGTAGATATCAGCAGAGAAAATGACGCTCTTTCAGCATCCATAAATAACGCTGGGCCGTCCACAGCCTGACAATCAGACTGCCCTTGGCATTCTATTCCACGTCATTAACTGAACTGCTGAACAAATCATCAGACGTGGGTGGCAAATAAGAGGTCTGGAACCAGGCAAGTCTGTCGTCTGTTGGTCAAAAAAAAACTGTACAAATCCGATATTATGACACATAAGGGGCTGCAGAACCGAAGCTGACTCAATCCTCCACAGGTAAACACGGGGATGTGAAACTGTGCTCATTACCGACTGAAAAATCTCTGAAAAGCTCACAAATTTCTGACCTCTGCACCTCAGAGGGGGGAAAAATGCAGGAAATGCACCAGCTCACTTCCCTTAAGGTTAAGTGAGGAAAGCAAAACAGAAAAGCTTTTGAGTGGAATAAGAGTGATACACACTGAGTGGATGAGAATGAACATGTTTCTGTATTACCTGGATTTAAAGGTCACATTTTAGATGGTGTGAGTCCATTCATTTGAAAACGTTCCATCTTATCAGTTGATGATGCCAAAGCTATGCACAGTGTCTGTCTCTGGAACGTTTTTAACTAACTGGTCGAGACAGGTGGAAACCCTTGAGCCTGGTTCTGCTGATGGTTTCTTCCTGTTAAAAGGTTGTTTTGTTCTACCACAAAGACAATCTTCGGATTTGTTGTGTTTCTCTCCATAATACAATATAAGAGTTGATTGGGCATTTGCTGTTAGTGCCAATAAGCTATGAAATTCCCTCCTAGATGTTCTGAAAATGGCAGTAATTTATCACAAGGCCATCTCTTGATTGACTTTATTCTTATTTATTTTACTATGTTGGTCCTCTTGTGTTTCATCCTTTGAACTGTGGTTATTTTATTGTGTTGTTTTGTCCCTTTGGAATTATAAACTGCATTTTAATTACCTAGTTTTAGAAAGGTGCTATAAAAGCAAAGTTAGTTTTATTATTATTAGAATATTGTATGGTCTTGACCTTAATTTGTCAACTGCCCTAAAGTGACTTATGTTCTTAGCTGATGTCATATAAAAGAGAACTGAAGAATTTAGTTAATGACAGTATAAACTGAAAAACTGAAGGCAGACAAATGTATAAAAATGTTCTATAGTTGGTTTGACAGCATCCTATTAACATATGAATGTGTGATGACCAGATAAGAGAGCAGATATTGTAGGTGATACTATGGTGGTTCAGTGGGCCCAAGGCTGGAGTTTAGGCCGGAAATATTTGTCTCCTTGATCAGACCAAATGGGACATTCTCCACTAGTTAATCCTAATCTGTAGACATGCTTCAAAGAGCCCCAAACTGCACTGTCTGCACCCAGTCTTAACTATTAATCAGGCCTGTCTACAGCCTGTCCCCAGGGCTCATCTGCTCCTGGCTGCTTTTAATAAATTACAGTATTATGGTCAGCTGTGTGATCTTAAGACTGACAGTAAACATGACAGGAGAAGAATTAATTAAAAAAACAAACTGGATTGTTGTCTGACATGAAAACAATGCTAACAGCTAGCAATATGTGGATATTAACCCTGTAAGACATAAAAATAGAAAAAATTAGCAAAAAAGTAAAATAATAATTATATATAAACTACCAGTCAAAAGTTTCTTGAATGAGAAAGTGTGTCCAAACTATCTATGTATATATATATATATATATATATATATATATATATGTGTGTACCTAAATATAGAAAAAATAGCAAAAAATGAAAAATACTTAAATGTATATACCCAAATATACAAAAAATAAATGAGCAGAAAAATACAACTAAATAAAACTTAAAATTTATTTTTATTTATTTTTATATATATATATATATATATATATATATATATATATATATATATATATATATATATATATATATATATATACACACACACACATGTTTGTGCCCACATATAGAAAAAAAATTGCAAAAAAATAAAAGTGTTCATATACCCAAATACAGAAAAAAAAATTTGCACAAAATGTACATACCCAAATACAGAAAAGACTAGCAAAAAAATCTAAAAATAAAAAAAATGTATATACCCAGATATAGAAAAAACTAGCAAAAATTATATACATATATCCAAATATAGAAAAAAATAAATGAGCAGAAAAATAAAATGAAATAAAACTTAATATATATATATATATATATATATAATACAAAAAAATAAGCAAATAGATAGATAGATAGATAGATAGATAGATAGATAGATAGATAGATAGATAGATAGATAGATAGATAGATAGATATTGTAGTATATCTAGTATTTTTCCAACAGTGGGTTTTACAGGGTTAAAAAGGTTAAAAAGTAAGAAATGCCATAAATGCCAGCAGCTCAACGTTACCTAACTGTGTGCATACGTGTCTAGCGAACAGTCAACATGGCATCATTAATAATCTATGAGGTGGATCCCAGCCGACTTACCAGCAAACTTTCCAGGTTTATGGCAGATCTGGGGTCTCTGATCATGTCCTCCAGCTTCTTCAGCCGGACTTCCATCCTCCTCTCGGCGCCCAGAGACATGACTGCGGCGTCGGTGGCGAAGCTGACTTGAAAATATGAGGAGTTTTTTTTTCCACAGAGTGTGAGTTTACATGTGAACCCTCTTTGTTCGTGGCTAATGGCCGTGGGCCTAGCGGAGCAGCCCTGGGCTCTCAGCCCACCCAACTCGCCTCCGACAGGAATAGTGTGCACAATGAGGAGAAAATATTCCCAAAGCTACACACTCACGAAACTTGCCAAGGGAGCGGGCCTCCGGTTAGCGGGCTGTGAGCTAACAAACACGACGTTTCACCGGAGTTATCCCCTCCCGGTCACTGGAAGATGCATTTTCCCAACTCGGCGATAAAGTTTGAATTTGGAGATAGCAGCAACAGGCAGCGGCAGGGCGTTTTCTCCCCCTCTCCTCCCCTCTCCCCGTGGATTTCTGCCGTAGTAAAGGCTTCGGACCAAACTCCAGCCCATTCAGCGGCGTGTGGAGCCCGTTAGAAGCGGAGTTTATCCTCGGTGCTGCCACAAGTCATCCGAAAGAGCGATAATGTCTGTTCTCCCGCGCTGAATTTTTAATAAGCACTCGCTCTCTTCCTGGAGTTCTTCTCGCATTTTCGCATTTGTCCTCCTCGTCTTGTCCTCGCTTCGGGCTGTAGTCACGAAAAAAAAATAAGTTTTATTCGCTGAGAAAAGTCCTCCGGCGGCGAAGTGTTCACCGTTTACACTCACATCTACACACACCAACACACACACACACACACTGCTGGAAACTGTCCTCCCCCTGACATCAACACACTGAGGACTCAGTTACCCAGAAGCCACCTGTCCTGTCCTCCAGCACCTCCACCTCCGCCTGCATCTGTCTCCGACTCCACATATTTGAAAACACATAAGAAATACAACTGTCTCTAAAGTCATTCATTTTAACCCTGTAAGACCTAAATATAGGAAAAAGGAGCAAAAAATAAATATATGTGTTTTTTTATTTATATATATATATATATATATATATATATATATATATATATATATATATATATATATATATATATATATATATATATATATATATAATATTATATATAATTTTTGTCCAGGCCTGTTTTTTATTTTTTTTTAAATAATTCTGTTGAATCATGGTTCAAAAGCAAGGTCTAATTTTCATTGGTTAATTTTCATAGAATTTTTATTTCGTATTACTTTTGTCATGTTAGTTGTAGCCCAGTGGCTTAGTGGTTACCACTGTCGCCTTGCAGCTAGAAGATCCCCGGTTCACATCCTGGCCTTCCTGGGATCTTTCTGCATGGAGTCTCCATGTTCTCCTGTCCATGTGTGGGTTTTCTCCAGGTTCTCCAGCTTCCTCCCACAGTCCAGAAACATGCTGAGGTTAACTGGTGATTCTAAATTGTCTGTAGGTGTGAATGTGAGTATGATTGTTTGTCCCTATGTGTAGCTCTGTTGTAGACTGTTACCTGTCCAGGTGTCTCCTGTCTTCACCCTCAGTCAGCTGGGACAGACTCCAGCACCCTGCGACTCTAATGAGGATTAAGCAGTGTACAGATAATGGATGGATGGATAGTTGTAGCCCTGGTAAAAACAACCACAGTTAATTTTAGTACATCGATAAATTTTGAAAAAAAAGGGTGCAGCTTTGTCATTGTCATAATTTTATACCATGTAATGAAACGAAATATTATGAGCTTTTTCAAACTGAAGATCGGCCTGTCCACCAGACTTCATGGAAATCTATCAGCAGAGTTCTGCATGTGACTAATATATCCAGTATATCTAACTAATAAATCCAAAATCTAATCTTTGTATTTTCTCAAACAATACCTATTTCCAGTATTTATCTGATCAGTTTTCAGCTGCAGTATGCTCCCACCTGGGCATTTAATAATATTAGAGTAGAACTGAATAGACGCGTCTTTCCCACAGGAGGCTGTTGACCAGAATGTTCCAAAACTGATCTCTGTCCTCTCAGTGTTTTATACAGGGTGGCTCAAAAGGACGCTTACAGTTGTTTCATTATTTGTTTCACGTTTTAGATCTAATTTATCCAAGCCATAATTCTAAACCAGTGTTCCATATTCATTATTCATGTTTTGGAAATGTTATTAAGCTATTTCTTCTAATTTTGGTTTCGATTTTTATGGGGTTTTTTTGTATTTTTTACAGGGATTGTGAGCAATTGCAAACATAACTATATCAAGAGCAAAGAAAGTGGAACCTAAAGCAGTACTGGAAGTATGAAAATGCCCAACAGGTCAGGGAACTTCAACATTCCAATAAAATAAAATGTTTTTTTAAAAAGTAATGTGCATACCTACTAAGTGTAAGCCTACTTTGGGCCCATCCTGCACATTCATACTTGGCTGCTCTTTTTCTACACACATTGCACAACGTTTGACAAATCTAGATGGCTCCTCCTTGATCTGAGATGTCAAAATGTACGACAAATTTACTTTCAAGTGCAGAAATATTGACTGTATTTATTGCCTAAAGCATTTCTTTGATCATGTACATCAAGTTATGCACTAAGAAGTTCTGATCAGCTCCTCATTGTATCTAACATCCATCCATCCATCCATCCATCCATCCATCCATCCATCCATCCATCCATTATCTACACACTGCTTAATCCTCATCAGGGTCATGGGGGGCTGTAGTCTATCCCAGCTGACTGAGGGTGAAGACAGGAGACACCTGGACAGGTAACAGTCTATCTCAGGGCTACACATAGAGACAAACAATCACACTCACATTCACACCTACGCACAATTTAGAATTACCAATTAAACTCAGCATGTTTTTGGACTGTGGGAGGAAGCTGGAGAACCTGGAGAAAACCCACACATGTACAGGAGAACATGGAGACTCCATGCAGAAAGATCCCGGGAAGGTCGGGATGTGAACCTGGGATCTTCTAGCTGCAAGGCGACAGTGGTAACCACTGAGCCACTGTGCAGCCTGTGTATCTAATAATGCTGTTGAAAAGGTTCTACGCTGAATGCTGCTTTCGACTGTAATTGTGTCAATATACTGTATAATTGCGGGACATTTTCTAACATAGTGGACCAGTAACATAGTTGACATTTTTGCTGTTTTCAGGCCTAAAATCAACATGGCCGCCTATAATCAAACACCACATGGCATTTTAGAGAAAGATTCTTCTAAATATTATATATACAATTGAGTAAAATTGAAATGTAAAGTTATTTCTAAAGATATTGTAGTAAACCTGTTGACTACTTTACATTAAATAAGTCAGAAATCCTTGGAGTCTGGCCAGTCTTTTCTTCAGGAGGAAATGACATCATGTGGAGCAGGTCATGTGATCTGGAGTCAATACACTTCCTGGAGAGGTGTTTTTGGTGTTTTCAGACAGTTATTTAGTTGACATTTTAGTGATATCCAGTAATTTTTTTATTAAAAGTGATTGCTTCATAACGAACATAAAAAACATTAGTTTTTTTTACTCCTAATAATAATGTATGCAGGATATAGCCCATGGACTTCAAAAGTACTTCAATTATATATTGACCTGGACAAATTTTGAGTCATTTTGGACAATTTTTGAGTCACTTTGGACAAGTTTGGAGTCATTTTGGACTATTTCCTTGTCAATTTTGCGAGTTTTATGTCAGTTTGGATCTTTTCTCATCATTTTGGATCATTTTTGTGTCTTTGGGATAATTTTCGAGTCATTTAGGACAAATTTCCTGTCATTTTGGACTAATTTTCCATAATTATGAATCATTTTCAAGTCATTCTGGATGGGTCAATATATAATTGCATAACTTTTTGTAGCATAGTTGGCATTTTAGTGATATCCAGTCATTTTTTATTGATAAATGATTGTTTCCGTCAGAATTTGTAAAGACACAATCATAATGAACATAAAAGACATTCGATTTTTTACTTTTAATAAAATGTATGCAGGATATATCCCATGCACTTCAAAAGTCCCTGAATTATATATTAACCCAGTTACTTACATTTATCTGCCCATTGTTAACTCCTGCCTCATTTAAAAATGTTTTGTTTTCTCCTCTAAGGCTGATTAAAATCATCAATGCTCCTATATTTCTTTTATTAATCGATTGTGTCTCGCTTAAGGTTGTCTCTTGTGTCTTTTGTGTTCTGTTTCATTTTGTTTTGAGCAATTCAATCCTCAAATTACAAATGGGACAAAAATCTCCCATTATGCCGTATGTTTGTTTTTTGTCACTGTGAGGGTTTTTGGTATTATAAATGTGTCTGAAGCGGCAGCTGAACCACAGATGTATTCCTTCACCCTACTCAGACCTGGGGGTCGGAGCTTTATTAGAATAGCTGCTGTTCCACTCTCCCTTTCAGTGATGTAGTGCAGCATTCATTCAACTTGTAGCTATTTGCACGTGTCATTCAGCACAGAGCATTTCCTGGGAAAAACTCTGCACCACTAACAGGAAGTGATCCAGTTTTACATTTCTTTATTTGGAACTGTTGGTTTGCATGACGATGAACGGCGTCGGCAGTGGAAGAGATAAACACAGGCGCCACCTACAGAAGCAGAAATGTTTCCAAGGAACAAGTCACCATAGCAGCAGATATATTGTTTGTTTTGCAGGTGATATCTGGGAAATGCGGTCCAGAATAACATGATGACGATCTGCTGGAGACACAGCTGTAGATCACCTCCCGTCTGATCTTTTAAATGATTAAACTAAATCCTGTCTCATCACTTGGAGTGTGATAGATAAAGCACCAGCTCGACATTCATCACACTGAACTGTTCTTACCGCTTTGTGAGACTTACTGAATCATAACTTTACTAAAGGGTAAAAATGCAGGCAATATATTTTGTGTGACACATGACCTATGCATGAGTTGGTCAGCTGCACCACCAGGACAGCTGAATGTTCTGCTCATTTAGAAAGCACGTCATCTTTCTGCTGTGGAAAGTTTCAGTCTTAGTTATTGTAGCTGATTTCAGAATGGATCACATTGACTTGTTTATGTCCGTTATAAACACACAGTTAGTCTTAATGCGAGTGTTTTCGTCTCACATGATGTATTCTGTGCGGATGCTTGCAGTTAATAATGATAGTAATAATAATGATCTCATTACTCACTGCCTAATTACTAGTTATTATTACTCGATGATACGAGGTTAGGAGTGACCTCACACAACTAGACTTCAGTTTGACCTGATGTCACAGGGCCCAGTAAACCGATGGGCTCTCATTTCTAAAGCAGCAATCAGAGGTGAGAGAACCAAACAAACTGCATCCCTGCTGGCTGTGCTCACACCTGGGAAAATACTGCTAAATGATCTTTGGCACCATCTGTTTAGACTCAAACAGGTTTATTATTGTGGGTATGAATGACTCAATTCCCAGTTTCTGTGCATGTGTCCATGAACAATGGGACTGCATATGGGTCAATACATTATTACAAGACTTTTTTGAAACATAGTTGACAGGTATCATAGTTGATATTTTTGCTGTTTTCAGGCCTAAAATCAACCTATAACCAAACACCACATGGCATTTTTAGAGGAAGATTCTTCTAAATATTACATATACAATTCACTAAAATGTAAAGTTATTTACAAAGATATTGTTGTAAACCTGTTGACTACTTTATATTAAATAAGTCAGAAAGCCTTGGAGTCTGGCCAGTCTTTTCTTCAGGAGGAAATGACATCATGTGGGGCAGGTCATGTGATCTGGAATTAACACACTTCCTGGAGAGGTGTTTTTGTAACGGGTAACTTAGTGGAAAGTGGTTTCTCAGACACAGATACAATTTGTTATTTTGTGTTATAAAATGACACAAATGACCACAGAAACAGCACAAAATGACTCAATGAGACACAAAATTATCATAAGAACACGACCACAAACAGACCATGATAATGACCAAAAATGACCACAGAGAGACCCAAACTGACAAAGCGACACAACATGACCAAAAATGGCTCAAAAAGACACAAAATGACCACAGAAAAACACAAAATGACTCAGTGAGAGACATACTTATCATATAAAGATATAAAATGCCGAGACACACACAAAATAACTACAAAATTTGTAAAAGGATCACAGAGACACACAAAATGACCACAAAAATGCGCAAAATGACCACAAAAATGCACAAAATGATCACATAAAGACCTAAAATGCCCACAAAACAGTTTGAAAATGACCAAGAACGAAGCAAAATTAGCACAAAGACACACAAAGCAACCACAAACAGACACAACATGACCACAAAAATGCACAAAATGACAAAAAATGGCACAAAATGACTCAGTGAGACGATTGTCATATAAAGACACAAAATGACGAGATACACAAAATAACTATGACCACAAAAAGACCTAAAATGACCACAAACAGACTGAAAACGGCCACAAAAGAAAAAAATGAGCACAGAGAAACAAAATGAGCAGGTCATGTGATCTCATATGAGAGGTGTTTTTGTAATGGGGAACTTAGTGGAAAGTAATTTCTTAGACAGATACAATGAGTTATTTTTTTATAAAATAACACGACCACAGAAAAACTCAAAATGACTCAATGAGACACAAAATTATCGTAAGAAAAAGACAAAACGACCACAAACAGACTGATAATGACCCAAAATGACCACAGAAAAACACAAAATGACTCAGTGAGATATAAAGATACAAAATGATGACAGACACAAAATACCTACAAAAAAATATAAAAGGACCACAGAGACACACAAAATGACCACAAAATATCTAAAATGACCACAAACAGACTGAAAAGGGCCTCAAAGGGGCGCAAAATGACCACAAAAAGATCTAAAATGCCCACAAAACAGTTTGAAAATGACCAAGAAAGAAACAAAATTAGCGCAAAGACACACAAAACAATCACAGACACAACATGACCACAAAAACGCACAAAATGACAAAAAAAAATGGCACAAAATGACTCAGTGAGACAGATAGTTATCATATAAAGACACAAAATAACGAGACACACAAAACAAATACAAAAATTGCAAAATGACGACAAAAACATCTATAATGACCCCAAACAGACTGAAAACATCCACAAAAAGGCACAAAATGACCACAAAAGCAACAAAATGAGCACAGAGAAACAAAATGACTAGTGATATATTAGTTTTATTAATAAATGATTGTTTCCATAATAAATAATTATGGAATTTGTAAAGACATGATTCTAATGAACATAAAAAAAACATTAGTTTTTTCAAATTTTTAATAAAAATGTATGCAGAAGCTATCCCATGGACTTCAGAAGTCCCTCCATTATAGATTGACCCGTATCAATTTATTTACAGCAGATGTTTTGACTGATTGAAGGAGAAGCAAAGCTGTTACCAGCACCATTAAAAATCACTCAGTTCCAATCAGGAATCCCCAAAACTCACAGCAATGTGACAGTGAGCAACCGGAAACTAAAACAGTTCAGTGAAAGTCAATTTATTTTATTACTCATTTTGTCAATCCTGCTGAAAAAGTTCTAATGATACAGAACAGCCAAAGAAGAATCAATGTTAGCAACAGTGAATAATCAATATTTATATTACCGTAAACATAACAAAAATGTGATGAAGATGATATAAATGGCATCATCTGGACTGCAAAAACAACAAATGCCCTGTATAATATAGGCCCTACAAGGATAAGATTTTGGCTGTATTTACTACATTAGTGGTGAGAAAAACATGAGAAACGCCCAACAGAATTATGCAAACATTTTATTATAACAAATGTTAGAATTCTATTCTCTGAATCGCCAGGGAGTCATGGTATTTTGTTCCATCCACGCATGCATACAGGGGGATAAAACCCCAGCGGTTGAAACAGTTTTGCTCCATTTCCAACTATCAGCAGCACAAAAACAATGAATAGTGACTATATTGTGCTCACTGCTTGTGTATTTATTTGTCCCCCATGAGAAAATCCAGAGCGATCCCTCCCCTTTGAGGAGTGGACCACTACTTGTAGAATCCATAAGATGGCGCTAGAGACCATTAAATCCTATTTTCTCATCTGCAGAGCTGTGACTTAACCCTCCTGTTGTCCTCATTTATGGGCACCAAAAAATATTGTTTCCTTGTCTGAAAAACATCCAAAAATTCTGCAAAAAAAAATTCCCCAAATTTATGAAAATTCAGTTTCCCTTAAAAGTTTTATTTTTAAAAAAAATCCCCCAAAATTTGGCAAAAAAAATTCTTGTAAATATTTTCAAGAAAAATCCTCCAAAAACATCCTAAAAATATCTAAAGTGATTACATATATATCAGTAAAACTTCTAAATATTTTATTTAAGAACATTCACAAAAAATCAACCAAAATCCAGTGAATTTCGCTGGATTGTGGTTGATTTTTATGTGAATGTTCTTAAGAAGCATTTTCAACGTTTCTTTTTTTCCATCAAAAAATGTGCAAAGATTTCCCAAAAATGTTGAAAATGTGGCCATCAGAAGTTTCACTGTGATTTTTTTTTTTTTTTCCCACATTTTCAAACTTTATAACGAGTCAGTTTTGACCTGCAGGACGACATGAGGGTTAAGAGTCAGAGACCTATTTAACAAATGACATCTACACAGTTAGATTAGTTAAATTATAGAAACTGTTTTAGCAGGTATATCTGAAGCAGATAACCCCTGATTGCCACTGCTTCATGTCTTCAATAGATTTTTTTTTTTTTTTTTTTATGACACTGGTCAAAAGAAGAGACATTTTGCTGTCTTCCTGTAGTCCCTCTTCACACATGTATAAATGATATTCTTAGCGTTGCTTGGGGGCTAATTGCTTGTAAGAACTAATTACAACTAATTGTTGGTGGAGTTTCTTTTCTTTCTTTTTTTTTACTTGACCCCGTGTTAGTCATGAATATTTTAATAATATAACCAAAGCCATTTATGAATCATTTAATATTCTAAAATGTCTTTAAGCACTTCATTGCTTTAGCGTTAAATATTCAAAGCATTTTGACTGTAAGGATGATCTTATTTGACTGGTCCTATGGAGGATTTTTTTGTTTGTTTGCATCTTAACCTTTATTTAAAATAAATCATTGAGCATTTGCTGCTAGCTGCCACAGGATCATCTTTAATACTTAAAGAGCAATAATGCTGATTCTCAGTAATCTGTGTTAAATGGACTGAACCTTTCACATCTAACTTCACTTTAAGTTCCTACATAGCAAACACATATTTAAGAGGCAGAAATATGTGTACAATTTACACACGGTTGTCGTTTTGTATTGAAACGTGTCCTTTAAGCCAGGAGTGTCAAACATGCAGCCCGCGGGCCAAAACCGGTCCTCCAGAGGGTCCAATCTGGCCCTCAAAGTGTAAAAATTAGAGAGAGGACATGAACTGCAGATTGTAAAATCGTAAAACAATACATTTAAAATAATTTCTAGACCATGACAAGTTGTTTTGATCATAAAGTAAAATACTAGATTGTTCATTGTTCTTTTGTTATGTGTCTCATTTTTTTGCAATATGTCCTGTTTTTGTTGGCTTTTTTCCTTTTTTGTCTGACTTTTGTCATTTGTCTCGTGTTTTTGTCGTTTTGTTTCTTGTTTTTGTCGTTTTGTGTTTTCTTTTTGTCTCTCTCATGGTTTTTTGTCAGATTTTTCTGTCATTTTGTTCCTTTTTTGTCATTTTTTGTTTCGTTAGTCCATTTTTTGTCACTTTGTAACTTTTTTGTCTAATTATTTTTGTCTCTTTTCTGTTTTGTTTCATGTCATTTGTCTCATTTTTGTCATTTTGTGCCTCATTTTTTATTTTGTCTTGTTTTTGTTTTTTGTCTGACTTGTTTCTTGTTTCTGTCGTTTTGTGTTTCCTTTTTGTCTCATTTGCATCGTTTGTCCATTTTTTGTCATTTTTTGTCTTGTTTTTGTTGTTTTTTGTGGGGTTTTTTTGTCTGACTTTTGTCGTTTTGATCATAGATCAAGTAAAATCCTACATGATTCAGTTCCAGATAGCTGTGACTAAATGTTGTGTTCCTTTGTAGACACTCTGTGATCTGGAAGTTGTAATGTGGAAATGATAAACTGAGGATGAATGTTGCTGAAATTTAACTTACTTTTTCATAAATTTCAGAATGTTCATGATGTTTTGTAAAATGATAATTCCTTAAATGTGAACATTTTTGGAACATATTTTCTTTTTGAAACATCTGGAGTTGTGGTTATTTGTGTGTTATTATTCTGTGGTTTTACTGGTCCGGTCCACTGCAGATGAATTGGGCTGAATGTGGAACCTGAACTAAAACGAGTTTGAAACCCCTGCGTTGAGCTCCATGACTTTTCCTCAGTGTTTCTTCTCAAGGTTTTATTGCAGAACTGGTAACTGTGACACCTCTGAATCCACATGCAACATATTGTGATTTTCACAGATTGACTGGGTGTTTCCTGATGTGCTGTTAGTTGCGGTAAATTCAAAACATCCTGATGAATATTGTTGAAGGACAGTCTGTAGGTTTTATGCTCTAAAACTCTCTTTTAAAACTAATTCAGCGCCGTCTGCATGTGTGTAAGTTCTTCGAATACGCACACAGAGATATGTTTGAACAGATATGACCCGTGTGAAACAGAGTTGTGTGTGCCTCTTATTTATTTGTCTTCATGGGCAATTCACTGAATAAAACAAATACTGTTACAACACAAAAAATGATTATTTCCAAAGCAATTTTGGCCACATGTTATGTACATGTTACAACGTCATAATAAAAAGACCTCCTCACTGTTGTCTCCGTTTTAATAATTAAAAAAGCATTTCACTGTTCACCAGGCATTTACATTGGAATTGAATGCTCAAGTCAAACCACCTTCACTTCTTTTTTTTTTATTATTTGCAAATGCAAAACTTGTCAACAATAAATAATACTATAAAATGTACACAAAAAGATTGACAGTCCACCACGAGTTAAAACGTTGAACAGATTGGATGTTTAGGAACAAGGAAGTTGGGAGGAGGGTTTTTGTTCTTAGCAAAAATGTGACGGTCCATACAAGTTACAGAAAATGCTGATCATCTATACATTGACACTAGCAAGATAACAAAGTTGTTGTTTCTGGTATATTTCTTTTTGTACAAAGAAGGGAGAGTCTTCTTTACAAGCGAGCATCATTGTCTTAACTGTAGAGATTATACAAGCAAGAGTTAAGGCAACTTCTCTGTTGTTTTTGAAAAGTAACATGAAGTCGTATCATGTTTTCATTCCGTCTGTGGACCACTCGTTTCTATTAGGTTTGGAGTTAGTTGTCATTGCATAATTCAGGCTGTTGACCAGGCCTGTAGTCCATCATCAAAAAAAAGGAATGCTGGAGATTTGTCACGAGTCTGGTTGCCATCACAAAGACTGATTTCCACATGAGAGTTATTCTTTCATACCTTCAGTACCTGCCTCAGCCGGGGCAGCACACTGCTTGTAACGCCAACACAGCATGGTGCAGATTGGAAACAGACATAATTGGGCACGTTGTTGTCGTCTGAGTGTGTCTGCATGTGTGTGTGTGCAAAGGTGTCAAGCAGGAGAAAAAGCAGACATGACAATGGATTGTGGTTAGTTCCTCATTAAAATCAAGCCCTCTCAACCTTTTTAATCAGTCTGAAACTTGTGGTTAGGGAGAGCGACCTACTTAGAGAAAGTCTGGGAGATCAGCTACTAGTTGGGCTAAAAAAAATAGTACATTTGGCCTGATGGTGGCACCAGAAGAAAGGTCAAGAAAAGGTCAACAAAACAATTAGCATTTCTTGTCCAGGAAGGGAATTTAAAAGAATAATTTAACATTTTGGGAAATATGCTGCATGACTTCCTTGCAGCAGCGTGCAGTTTGCATGTTCTCCCTGTGCCTGGGGGGGTTTTCTCTTCCTCAGACCGAGGACAAAACGGGGAGTTAACTGGTGATTCTAAATGGGCTGTAGTTGTGAGTGTGCATGCTATTTGTCTCTTTGTGTTACTACAGATGGTGACCTGTCCAGAGATCATTCTGCCTCTCATATAGATCCGTATAGTTTATGGACTGATGGATGAACTGTCTTTTGGAGAGTTACCGCTTTCATATCGGTCCATGAAGTACTAAAATGGAACCCGGACACCACTTCATTAGCTTTGGACAGAATAAAGAGTCTTTGTGCTAAACTACACTGCTGACTATAAGGTTGGTTTTGGCAAGAAAGCGAACAAGCGCGTTTCAGAAGATGTTTTCTTGCTACAAGCATGATATTATGGCCTGGGGATGGCACTATAGGAGCCTAAAATCCTGGACACGGCCCTGGTTCTGACTTCCATATTTTTTAGACAGCAATGACCACATTAGCCCTAAATTTAGTGCTGTCAGCACCCAGAAAGTGTCAATTTTGGAACACAACAGCTCATAAAACAGTTCAAATTAAAAGAAAATAATGTGTTCTTGTGACATAAAGTGCGATTTTCAACTAAGAAAACATTAGAGAAAATATTACCTTCACCAAAACACAAATGCAGCTGAGCAGACAAAGCAGACGAGACAGAAGCAGGAAGCTCAAACAGAGAAACGAAGCGGGGGCAAGGAAATGCTCTAAGTGACACCAAAGCTGGGCCTTGGCAGGCGGCAGGCTAAGCCTAAATGCCTGACTAACAGGCACCAGATAGTCAACACTCAGCTGGGCTCTCTGCTTGCACCTGCCTCACACACAAACACCTACACCAAGTTACAGCTATGTGTGCTGCGTGTGCGACATGAGTGTGTATGTTGGTTACGTGTGAATAATTGTATGAGTAATTGTTGGGCCTCATTTGGACACAGAGTGAATCACACAATGTCTCACCGTGACAGAATGAAAGAAAACAAAGGCTGCAGGACAAACAGTGAGATATGGCCTGATTGAGGTGACTTTGCATTGCCTTTTGAAATCACAATTGTATTTTTTTTTTAACCCTCCTGTTGTCGTCATTTACAGGCACCAAAAGATATTGTTCCAAAAATCCCGAAAATCAGCCAAAAAATTCCCCAAATTTCTGAAAATTTGCAAAACCTTCAGGAACAAAATTTCAATAATTCCTTAAAAGTTTCCCCTAAAAGTTTCATTTTTTTAATAAAAAAAAAAATCCCCCAAATTTGGCAAGAAAATTCTTGTAAATATTTTCAAAAAATAAGTAAAAATCTTCCCAAAAAAATCCTAAAAATATCTAAAGTGATTCCATATATATCAGTAAAACTTTAAATGTTTTCTTTAAGAACATTCACATAAAAATCAACCATAATCCAGTGAAATTCGCTGGATTTTGGTTGATTTTTTTTGTGAATGTTCTTAAGAAACATTTTTAACATTTCTTTTTTTCCACCAAAAAATATTCAAAGATTTCCCAAAAATGTTGAAAATGTGGACATCAGAAGTTTCACTGTGAATTTTTTTTTTTTTTTCCCACATTTTCAAACTTTAAAACGGGTTAATTTTGACAACACGAGGGTTAATGAGTGTGTCACATTACGGGCTGAGTAAACCAAAAGCAGCGTTAACAGTAATACTGCTTGTGACATCCACTTGTGTTCTCCTGTAGCTTCCATTAATTTTTCTTCAAATAAGTGCTTTTTTTTTGGCAACTATGAATTATCTGGTCAGATCTTCAGTTTGAAATCCCATTTCCACTGAAAACAAGGTGACATGTTTTGCTTCAACACACCAGAGGCCTTTGGCATATGATAATACCTTGTCTCACACTGGTACAATGTACCTCCTCCATAGGAGTGTAAACTAAATGCTGGCTTTGTTTCATGGCGTCGCAGCTCACAGGCTTTAGTGTAACTGGATCAGATCAAACTGGACGGGTGACAGTTGTGTTGCATTTCCTTAAACTGCCCCAGAAGGCTGTGCACAGTGCATGACATTGAGTCAAGGACAAGACTGGCTTTATAATCTGGCTTTAAAAAAAAAAAAAAAAGTAACTTGGCAGGATTAGTGGACAAGCAAGACGCAACGTGCTCCAAATTATTGCCAAAATGAATTTGTCTTCAGTGTGTTTATTCTGGAAATATTTCTGTTGTGTTACTTCAGCAGTTTTCCTCCAGGTCCCAAAAGAATAATTTATGAAAGCGCTGGCTTCCCTCTGCCCCCTCTAAATTCAGCGCAGTCAGTCTCAAACTAACCCATGACAGGAACATCACTGGTAATGTATTATAGAAAAGATTAAGTACTAGCCTGCGGTAGCGCGTACCCACTGCAGGTTGGCAGAGTTTCCACATTGCCATGCCATCTCAGTTCTGTTGGTGGTGCAGTAAGCCTTGAAATGTTGTCAGACAGCAGGGACCTACTGCTACTAGAGCACGACTCGGTGTTTTAGTACAGGAACGGCATTCCAAAGGGTTTAAAAATGTCAATAATAGGAATGACGGGAACAATATCATGACAGCTCCGTCTCGTTCTGGTGTCACAATATCTCTAAATTCACTGAAGTTTAAGAGCAAACAAATAGATGCCAAAGGAAAATGGCAGAGACTGCATGATTCCACCCACATACTGTTACTTGCTGGTGAAGGTTAACAGTATCTCCAGTTTGCTGATTCAGTAGAAATAACTTTCAACACAACTGAAGGGTATTTTGCGTCCAAGGACAGTTTTCCAGCCTCTCACTGACAGATCTCTATACACTGCCCTTCAGTCATACTGCATTAATTGTATTCAGACTTGTTTTGAGTTACCAATGCACCAGAATCACCCAGAACACTTGGTGTCAGCTTGGCAAGTACATTTTTGCTGGTTGTGGGCAAGAATAGGCCAAGAATTATTTTTTATTTTTTTTTGCCAGCTCTGTGGCTCTGCAGACTTTATGGAATTAGTTTAGTGGCAAGTTGGGTGAGAAGAAATGAACAATTACTGAAGCAGGGATTTTGTAGCTGTTGTGTTTCAACAGGCTGGACCGAAGCTTTTCACTGAGAGACGGAAATCTGTCCTTGGGGCTCCTTCCACGCAGCAGCTTTGAATATCAGACGCCACAGTGCGTTCCATAGTTAAAGACAACACAGAGAGTAGCTGTTGGATAGGGAGGTGGACAGAGTCTGAGGGGGCAGTGTGGGCTGAGACTCTAAATGAGGAGAGAAGCAGCGGGGTAAAAGTCCTGCTGCTGCAGGAATATACTGTCTTCAGTTCAAAGGTCAAGCAGTCCTGCTGGAAACGACATCCAGTCCGTGGAAGCGGAGTCCATCAGAGACAAAAGGAGTCCTGTTCGCTCTGCTATGATACACGTCGTCACGTTTGCTTTGACTCTCATCAGTCATCGAAGGCGATTTGTGGTGCTGGTAGACTGGAGGATGGGTGAGGACGAGGACAATGTGTGTGTGTGTGTGTGTGTGTGTGTGGTGCAGTTGGGAGTGGTGGGATTTGGAGGTGGGGGGTGGACAAGTGAGCGTCGTTGATGGCACTGCGGTCCTCAGAGCATCCATCTGTGAAACAGAGTGGGAGGAGAATTAGACTGAGTCAAAGCTGTTTTGGGTAAAGTTGATGCATGAATCCAAGCAGGCAGCTCCACCTTTAATTTAAAGGTAAGTGGGAGAAAAGGGGTGTTCAGCTCACAGAGAGGAAGGGTTCGGTGTTGAAGCCGCTGAGGATCAAACTGAAGCACATGCAGATTTTAGGCAGTGCTTCCTAATTTGGGGTTTATTCTCTCTGGTAGCCGCCATCACTATCAGCTTGAGGACACTTTTGGGCAAATAAAGGATGAAATATTCAGCATCTGCTTCTTTGGTGCCATAAATTTTACATAATGTTTTAGGTATTTCAGAATGAATGCCTTGTGATACTGCATGCAAGTGGGAAAGGTGAGATATAGCATTTAGCATTTTATATTCTCCCATATCAATAATCATAAATAGTGTATCTGCTAGTCGTCTGAAGATCACAGCGCTTTACTTCTGTGCATTTCAGCAGCTGGTTTGCTTTAAGCAGTTCTAACGGTGTATGAGACTTGATTCCCATCTTTTGTCCTTACTAATTAATCTTATTCACAGCACTCGCCTCATGTTACCACAACCTGAATTGGTCTTCAATTGCTCTGGAATACAATTTAATTTAATTAATAACTCGAGGAGAGCATCATTAAATTTAATATTAATGTGCTGAATAAATCCTTTGACATGAAAGACATCCCATTTACATTCTGAGGCTCACAGACCTAATCTGCCAGTCAGAGGAAAGCAACAAGTACTCTTCGTATGAAATGAGAGCAATGTGCAAGCTCACAAGGAAAAATATGTTTGGAAATTCCTCTGTTGGCTAAATACATGCTCCAGGAAGAAACTGATAAAAAAAAACATCTAACCTGCACATACATAACATCTAGCATGCTACCAGTTTTAATGATAGGATTATTAGGATATTGCATCCATTGTCTATACTAATCCTCATTAGGGTCAGTGGGAGACATATAGAAACAAACAATTAGACTCACATTCACAGTTACGGACAATTTAGAGTTACCAATTAACCTCAGCATGTTTCTGGACTGTGGGAGGAAGCTGGAGAACCCGGAGAAAACCCACACATGTAGAGGAGAACATGGAGACTCCATGCAGAAAGATCCTGGGAATTCAGGGACATGAACCGGGTATCGTCTAGCTGCAAGGCGAAAGTGCTAACCACCAAGCCACTGTGCAGCTCTGTAAGGATATATATATATCTGTATAGGATATAAGCACTTAGATTAAATATTCTGAGAATACAGCCTGCAGCGTGTACAAGGTAAAGTAAGGAATTCAAATCCAATACACCTTTCGTCAAATTCAGCGAACATTTGCTCATTGTCTGTGTGAACGGAAATAAAACTGTCTCTGTAAATGGGGAACAAACAAACTTACTCAAACTGGTCCACACAATACTATGCTAGTATGTTTAACCCTGTCACCAAAAAATATTCTTTCCTTGTCTGAAAAAAATCCAGAAATTCAGCAAAAAAATTCCCCAAATTTCTGAAAATTTGCAAAACCTTCAGGAAGAAAATTCCAATAATTCCTTAATAGTTTCCCTGAAAAGTTTAATTTTAAACCCCCCCCCCCAAATTTGGCAAGAAAATTCTTTCGAAAAATGAGTAAAAATCTTTCAAAAAAATCCTAAAAACATCTAAAGTGATTATATATACACCAGTAAAACTTCAGCCTAAATTCGTTGGATTTTGGTTGATTTTTATGTGAATGTTCTTATGAAACATTTTTAACATTTGTTTTTTCCCACCAAAAAATGTTCAAAGATTTCCCAAAAATGTTGAAAATGTGGACATCCGAAGTTTCACTGTGAAAATATTTTTTGTCCCACATTTTCAAACTTTAAAACGGGTCAACTTTGACCCCCAGGACGACACGAGGGTTAAAACATGTTTGAGCTTGTACATATAATGAGGGACAGGGTGCAGTATGAGTGAGAGGGACAGTAAACTTAACTAAATAAAAACTCTAGGTTATTTTCCATTCCAGGAAACTTTGAGTGTGCTTCAACTGCAGGAACCTCTCCTGAAGAACCTCTTTTAGGGCTGTTTCGGAGAGAAAAAAATAACTACAGGCCTTTAAAAGCTGCTGTGCTGATTGCTTAAACACTGAGGACAGAAATGCTGAATGATTAAACTTAACAAGGACAACAAGCAACATTTTTTGTGTCCTTCCCATCTCTACTCAAACATCGGCATCAAGAAATTTGCCATATTATGGTTATGTTGTGACACAGCATAACATTCGCTCCATTGTTCTATTTCTTCAAACTGAGATTCAGATTAATAAAACTTTATTCGTTCCCTGGAGACAATTTAAAAGGCACATAGAGTAGGCAGTGCAACAATAAGAAACTGAGTCGAAAACTAAGAAATTATAGATAACTAACATAAATAAAACAAATACGGATAAATATATATACAAATATAGAACCTATGTGCTTATGGGGTTTGAGTTAAATCTAGTTACTAGTATTTGTCGTGCAGATGGAGATGATGTTATCAAAGCTGTTGTATCCTACAACACAATAAAAACACAAAGGCTGATGGGGCAGATTACAGGACCACGTCTGTAAACGTTTGCACCTCCTTGTGTCTCCTCCCAATGTTCTTGCAGTGGAAAACCATCTTATGTAAATATGCTACCAAGCAAAATATCTACAATCTTCCTAATTCACAGACTCCACATTTAACTAAACCTTCTGAGGTGTGCTGGTTCATTTAATCTTTTCCCCAACGGGCTCCTTGACATATTCTCTCCTGGTTCAACAACCCTTTTAGAGCCTTTTCAGAATCAGTCCCTTCGAGTGCCCCTCCAGGTGACATTCAAATACATCTGCACACCGTCTGTCCCCATAGACTTAATGCTTGGGAACACGCACTCTGATTTTATTTTTGGATGATAATTCAACTGATGCTTGTTTGACCTCTTCCACACTGACAGTATGAGGGCACGCTGCATCAATCTAGCCTCACATTCTGAAATCCTGATTAAATGATCAACCTTATTGTGCCATTTCAGAATAACAAGACATAAAATAACCCTGCAGAACTTTACAGATTTGAAGATTATAAGCCTAAATAGGAATCGCAAACAGCTCATTAAAGAACATTTTAGAGGTGAAGGAAATCATTTTGAACAGTTCAATGGCACATTCAAGTTGAGTGAGAGACATTTGAAACATCAAAACATAGTGATAATTTGATGGGCAGCCTAATGTGAATTATAAAATGTCACTGAATAAATCTAAGAGAATCTATACTTAAAGACAGAGTGTTTACAAAAGTGTGGAACGACCCTGAGGCGAACTCACCTCATTTGTTCTGATTGCGAATTCGCAGACACCTCCTCTTCAGCGGCGGCTCCAGCTCAGGACTCCCAGCTGCTGATAATGGTGCACTGATGGAGCAGGACAGGATGGCCGTCTTGTCAGCGGTGGGCTTTGGCACAGGCTGGATGACGACACAGCCTCCGGTTGACAGTAGCGGCAGGGCGTAGGCGTGCTCACCCTCCTCCAAGTTGGAGTCAGGATCTGGTTTACCCTCCACTGTGTCCACTATCTCGTCTTGTGCTAAGACCCGCTTTCCTGGCTCCCATTCACCCACCGAGCAATTGTTCTCTTTTAGTGCCTCATGCTCCAGGTCACCGTTAGCTGGCTGCTCCTCTGCCTTTCCTTCTCCTGAAACCCCATCTCCTCCTGGGTCAGGGCAAGTCTCAAATGCAGGAGTGAGAAGTGAATGCCATCCTGTACCATTGACTATTACGTTACATGGGGCAGCAGGGCTAGTTTGGTGATGGGGCAAGGGTAGAGGCTGGGTCCGTAATGTACTGGGTAAGGGTGGTGTGGTAAGGTTGGAGACACAGGGATTTAACTGGTTCAGTGGAGGGTCAACTTTGCCAGAGGGGCTGTCGTTGCTGGAAGGTGGGGCTAATGATTCCAGTGTGTTAGGGTGTGTGGTCGCTTCTGGCTCTGTAGCGCTGAGGAGGCCCTGTGAAATATGAGTCTCATCCCCACTATCACGATTGCCCTTCCCTTCCCTTCCCAGCCCAGCAGCTGGTGGAGATCTTGATTCAGCCTCTGCCTCTACTTTGACCTGGACCCCAGGTAGCATCCTCTGAATTACCTGCTGTTGGCATGACCTTTGGCCCACAGTTAGATCAATAACTCCGTCCATCAGTCCACGGCCAGTGGCTAGACAAAGGTTACCTGAATTGTCCTCTGCCTTTACAGTCAAGTCCACTAATGCTGTCCTGTTTCTTTCTGAGCGAACAGGAGAGGCACGCTCCCCAGTAGTTGACTCCATCTTCTGCTCCCCTCTGTCACCTACAGAGGAACCTGGAGAGTGAGGCCCAGAGGCTGAAGCTTCTGAGGACTCTGGAGCACTGCGGACAGAGCCACTGCTCTCAGGTTGGTCCCTGGAAGTTTTGGGGTTGAAGGGAATTGGGATTGGAATAGGGATTGGGACTGGTAGGGGTACAATGACAGGGTAAGGGACCAAGAGAGTTGGCGGCGGTACCAATGGGGCCAAGGATGGCATGCCAAAGTTCATCATTGGGGGCAAAGGGATGGGTCCATTGGGCATCATGTTGACTGGGGGGAAAGGGGGCAGGCCTGGCATGGGGATGCCAGGGTGTGGGGGGATCATACCAGGGTTGGGATTGGATGAGGGGTGGACATGTGGAGAGAGCAAAGGCCTGTGCATTGGACTTGATGCTGGGCCTAGGGTCCTAGGGGGAGGTGGTGGGCCAATGCCAGGGATCATGGGGTTTGACAGTGGGCTGTTGGGTCCTGCTGGATGAGCAGAGGGTCGAAGAAACGGTGGACGAATCTGCTGCATCATTTGATGCTCCATGAACAGAGGCAGGGGCATGGGTCCCCGGGGTGTCATCACCATAGGAGGGCTACCAGAGGGAACCCCAACTGGTGGATGCAAAGAATGAACAGGCGGATGGGAAAGTGTTGGGCTCTCATGGGGCCTGGGTGTGGGGATTTTGGCTGAAGAGGAGGAGGACGGGGAGCAGACAGCAGTCGTGTCTGATGGTGAGGTGGCAGAAGAAGTGGAAGGAGCCAAAGCAGAGGTGGTGGACGGTCCCCCAGGTGAAGGAGCTTTTCGCCGTAGGTCCGATAATGGCGTTCCCCAGGATTCAGGAGTGAGCAGCTGTACACCTCCACTACAATCTGGCTTACCCTCACCGGCAGCGCCGTGTCCTGGGTTACACAGTGCTCCAGGCAGGGCAGCCTGGGTCTCCTTGTAGAAAATGTCCATTTTATATTGGTTCAGGCATTTGGCACTGCAGAACTGCAGCCTCCGCTCACCAGCACCAAAGTCCAGGTATTCCTTAGTGTGGCGAATATGTTTGCACCAGTCACACACCTGCAAGACAACACACACACAACACATATACAGCGTCAGCACCTGTTACCCTGCATACAAAAGAGTTGTAATTTGTTTTTGATGAAATACAACACAATCTCGTTTGAAGTACCCCGATAAAGAAGCTCAGCCTCCGCACCATCTGGAGGTAAGCCCATTTAAAAAAAGATTCTTTTCAAGAATTCTGATGCTGTTTCTAAATAAATTTATACATTTGTCAAGGCAAAACACTGTACTGTGAGGTCTGTATAAATGCACTTGCCTGTATTCAATTCATGTAATGTATGGGTTTGTGCATGCATTTGCTGCTAAGTGTCATTGCAATGACTTTGTCTCTAACTTTCTGTCCTAACAAGGAATGCCCATTTACACCTTCTGTTGGCAATAAAGACATTCTCAGTCTCATTTACCCACAAGTCCCTCAGAGACCAACACCTCAGGCACGAGACAAAAAGATGTTTTCCCTCAAGTGGCTTTAAACACTTGATATTGAATTTTTGCAGCAACTAGTAAGCAGATATTATTAATCTTCACAGTTTCTATCAAAAAAGACAGCTGTGTTTGTAAACCCAAATGATGTATTCCCACGTTGTTGCTGTGATTTTTTTCATTAATGTGGATATTTGGCTTTATGTATATAATGTGATTATCTTTCAACAGAAGCAGTGATTTTTACAAAAACTGCCTGACTTATTTAAAACATTAATTGATAAGTGTGAGGTTTTGATGTCAATCAGTTTAAATTAGAGCAAGAGCTTCTTCTTTTTTTAAAAAAAAAATAAGATATCTGTGTCAGCTCCTGTGGGACAAATGTGTTACTTCCTGCACACAAAATGACAAAATGACGAGTAATCCCATTTCTGCATGTTGTGATGGAAAGTAGTACAAACGCATATTCTCTTTAAGAGGATGATCTACAAAAAAGTCACATTAGGATTATTAAACTGTGGTCAAAGGCAGTAGCAGCGTTTCTAATTAGGTAATTTAGCTTTGTTTCTCATGTTGTGCTTTAAGGCGAGATCACTTCTGTATGCAGGAAGCAAACCAGAGATGGATCCTAACATGTGCAGGCTCAATTGAAAAGTTGTCTTTCTTAGTCACTGCAGTGGCAAAGATCCCAAAACACCCTGCTGCACTGTTTCATCAACGTTATACACCTTTTCAGTGCAAAACGAGCAAATTTTTCTTGGGGAAGAAAATGAATGTGACCCTGGTAGAGCTGATACCAGTGGGCGAGCCCTGAACACGGCGTTACTCGTCAGGCCACACACAGCTCACTCTGTCAGCTCCGGGAGGAGTGGCAGGTCCTCGCTGGAGATAATTAAGGCATTAATCAGTTGTCAGACCCTTCAACGACATCCATCCATCACACAGACCCTTAAGCCCCCCTGCAGAATGTTAATAAGTTGAGGGATGCAACCGGAAGGTGGATAAACTCCTTTTGCACGCTGCATAGCAACATTGGTTTATTTGGCAGCATCAGGTCTGGCAGCAGCTGAAATACAGCTAACTCACATGGGCTGCTGGGGCAGATGCACTGTAGCACTGGCCAGGATACATAGTATGCTGTCCTGCAGCTGTGAAGTGTAAAACATCTAGTTTTTTGCTCAGATTATGTGTGTTGCATCCGATTGTCCAGTACTAGGTGGCTGATTAAAGCAGAGGCATCTATGAAAAAGACAAAAGTTTGCATTCAGTCCTTTTGGAGTCATCAAGCAGTGTCTGTCAGCTGGGTAATTTACTGACTTAGAATTCAGGATAGGTAGCTGGAGAACATAAGGAGGTGCAGCAGAAACAGATCAGAGGCATGACTACATGGCAACTGCTCTGCTTAAACACTACATTGGAAGTGCTCAGATGTCAGTCCCTTGAATTCCGCACATTTTAACTGCCCATTTAGTCCTCGCTAATTCAATGAGCCATGACTGAGTAAAAGTCAAAAAGGTGCTCTCACAAGTTGAGTTTGATAATGGTAGGCCCAGGATATTTTAAATAATAAATGTGCTGAAATTTTCCTCGACTCAGAAAGACAGATGGAGAGCACTTAACGACTTTCTGCACCGTGAGTGAAATTTCACTGCGCATTACGCTAATGGAGTTGTGCTTTCTCTTGCTCGCTCTCGCTCTCTCCCCACTCCTGCACACAGATGTTTGCAGTTGAATGTAATTATGGTCATTTATTTCCATCGTGGCCAACGAACCAGCAATGGTGGTGTAGCTTAACCATTTGCATTACAACGATTATCGTGCTTCTAAACAAGCGCCATCACCTCAGCAGCCACCGTGTTCTGCCTCCCCTCGCCCTCTGGCCTGGTGACGAGGACAGCGAAAATTCTCAATCCCCGGGTCAAACAACAACTAATTTTAGTGCATAATTAGTTTAGCTTTAACCAGTTAGGTGAGGTGGTTGTTGAAAAGACGACTGGGGGGCTGTTCTCAGCGGTTTGGGGAGTGGATGAAGAGCATTTAATTGCTGCAGTCACAGAGGAAGGAGGAGAGAGCTGTGGACCAACAGGTTGCAGGGAAAGACGAGCAAGTGTCAGGCAGCGGTGAAGAGGAAGAGGTTGCAGATGTTAAAAAGACTGCAGAAGATGTGGAGGATTTAGATAATGAAGAGGAAGAAGAGGAGGAGGTTGCAGAGGGTTAAGAGGCTGGAGAGTTTCAGACGGGGCAGAGATTGTAGGTCTCATAAGAGGCAGCAGCGCCTGAAGTGGTTTTATATGTAGGATGAAGAGGTTTCTGAGAATGAGGAGGTTTAAGCAGGGAAAGTGCATCAAGGGAGAGGCTTGTATATCCCCCTGTTAAGGTCGATATGCGATTCTTTTGACACTTCTCAGATTGCTGGCATAATCACGCAGTGCAAAACACAAGGATTAAACCCACGAAAATGAACCAGGTGCCTGAAGCGAGACAGTCTCCTGGTTTTTGCTGAAGTCGTTTTACACTCCAAACAATCGGCAGCGAAGTATCCATCCCTGATAATTCAGGTCCATCAGTGATTTTAGGAAACGGCAAACAGAAACACTGTGCTTGTCGCACTGTGGATTCAGTCCAAAGACTAGATTATGTAGCAGCAGACTGCCATCTTAGAGCACCTGGTCCACTGGAAAAAGAAAGTCAATCTTACACTGGAGTTTACACAAGAAAATTCAACTTTGGCAATGCTTAACAGACCATCTGCAACATGTGGATTTATTACTATGATTAGCCAAACTATCGGTTTACAGTGGCCTCATTCATTGTTGTAATGGTTATAATTGCCTGGCTTACAAGAGGGGAAACATATCTGGTTCATATCCTTTCCCAGTGTTTTATGCTGGCTGCTCTGTGTACCTGGCTTCTTCATTAAAAACTGAATGGAGCATGAAAAGCTTAAACTGTAGATAAAAGCCAAAGAGGAGCAGAACTACACTCCCTGCGAGGCTGCTCTTATCACAGCCAGCCATCCCATCAGTCATTATAGATGTGACATATAAAGGCCATTCTCACTTGGCCAGGTGAAGTTCAATTGCACTATATTTCACTGCGCACACTCACACACACATAGCGAGTAAAATAACTCCAGCTGCAAGAATGATGAGACAGAGCTGGCGGATTGTGTTTGAATGTCACTGCAGCAGACTGGAGCTCTCAGAGAAGAAATATCTCTGCTGGTGCGTGTTTGCTTTTCCACATGGGACATCTTTGCTTGAAGCAAAAATTCAACATTTTAGAAAATGCACTTATTTGCTTTCCAGTGAGAGGAAGATGAGAAGCTCAAGACCAGTCTTCTATCTATGTTAAATATAAGGCCAAAACCCGCAGCTGATTAGCTCATCCTGACTGCAAAAGTGAAGGGAAACAGGGAGCTTGTTCAAACTAAATCCACCAATGAGCACCTCTAATAAACACCTCTATCTCATTGGTTTAATCTGCACAAGAAATGAAAAGTAAAAACATGGGGTTTTTTGGAGGGGGGGGGGGGATTTTATCTTGTAGCAGTTGTTGTCTTGCTAGTTGCCTGGCAACCCTGTGGTCATGTTAAAAATTTCATTCCAACCAACTGTTTTTATTTCATTTAGAGCAGGGGTGTCCAACATGCGGCCTGTGGACCAAAAGCTCAGGCACCAAAATTACTCAGTTGTGTTGAAGTAGCACATTCTGGGTTAAAATACAGTCTTTTCAAAACATGTTTGAAGTTTCGCCCTGCATTTTATTGGTTGCCAGGGTGATAAGTTCCACAGCATCTAATATAAGACGGGTTGAAGGAGTAACAGTAAAGCAGTAAAGATATGTTGGTTTGAAACGCATCTGTCACAAGCAAATGTAACCTGGAGAAAAATATGTTTCCCTCAGTGTAATGAGAATGCAGTTTTTGTTGTGTGGGATGTTGGGCGCTGAGCTTCTCTTCTCAGGACCTGCTTACACTCTGACCTGCTGGGTCGTAATGTGCCGTCTGACCGTTCTGGACATTAAAAGTGTTACTGGTTGATCTGAAAGCTGAGGATGGAGTGAATAAGCATCTGTCACAGAGAGAGAGGAGATGCGATACCGTTTAAAGATGGGAATAACAGTCAACATTCCCAGGGCTGCTCTCAGTTGTTGGTGAGCGATATAAATAGTTGTGACAGGCACTTTAGACTGAGTATACTGGCTCCTTAACTCTCAGTCTGAAAGCACGGCTTGAAAAGAGCATTCTGGTCCCTGGGAGCCTTGCTCCTTTATTCCTAGTTTTGCCTATAATTTAGTTTAATTGTGATAATACTATACTTGCTAGATAGTAATTGGTGAGATCTGGAAACACAGCAAAACTGCTCAAAAGAAAAAGTCTAAAGGGGACCTATACATCTGCATCAGCAAAAACACCACTTCCTTTACTGTGAGAGGACCAGATATGTGTGGAAAGACGTAAATGTTCCTCCTCTTACAACATGTGCAGCTGAGTGCACACTGGCCTCCTGTATGAGCATGTGACAGGTCAAACCTTTGGTTTGTAACATGTGAGGAATGATCAAAACATACAGCTTGGGTTCTAACTATTACAGTTTGATTTAGTTTTTAAATGGCGTGTGTTGGAAGAGTGCTGAAAGTTTGACTGATTGACTGCTTGTGTTCCTTATTAGTGCACTGCAAAAACTCCAAATCTTTCCAAGTCTGTTTGTCTTATTTTTAGTCAAAATGTCTCTTGAGAAAACTCAAAATAATTTTAACCCTCCTGTCGTCCTGTGGGACAAAATTGACCCGTTTTAAAATTGGAAAATGTGGGGAAAAAAATATTTTCACAGTGAAACTTCTGATGTCCACATTTTCAACATTTTTGGGAAATCTTTGAACATTTTTTGGTGGAAAAAAAGAAATGTTAAAAATGTTTCTTAAGAACATCCACAAAAAAATCTACCAAAATCTGGATTTTGGTTGATTTTTATGTGAATGTTCTTAAAGAAAATATTAGAAGTTTTACTGATATATATGGAATCACTTTAGATATTTTTAAGATTTTTGGAAGATTTTTACTCATTTTTTGAAAATATTTATAAGAATTTTCTTGCCAAATTTGGGGATTATTTTAAAATAAAACTTTTAAGGGAAACTTTTAAGGAATTATTGGAGTTTTCTTCCTGAAGGTTTTGCAAATTTTCAGAAATTTGGGGAATTTTTTTGCTGATTTTTGGGATTTTTTTCAGACAAGGAAACAATATTTTTTGGTGCCGGTAAATGAGGACAACAGGAGGGTTAAAACATCTCAAATTAGGAGGTTACATGAAAGTGAAAATCTGTTTTTGAGTGAAAAACTGCATTTTTTTTTTTAGCCTGTCTGGCTTATTTTAAGACACCTAAGCTTGACAATCCTGGTAAAATAGAGCTTAAAATAAGTTTTCCCAGCTAATTTTGAGATCTCAATATTCTAAATATCACATCTTATTTCAAGAAATCTTACCAAGCCATTTTTTTCACTTGTTCTACTGGCAGATTTTTTCACTTTTTTCAAGGTAAAAGTTCCTTGAAATTATTATTATTTTTTTTCTTGTTGTGAGAGGAGCATTTTTTCCAGTGTGACAAACCAAAACCTCAGCAGCTGTCTTAGCGAGGACTGTGCTGCTACTGAATTCTTTCTGAATCATTTTTGGTTTAACTTCACTTCACATAGTAAAATCAAGACCTTAAAATAATGTGTTAAGGAGAGAAACCCAAAAAATGCAACAATTTCCTTTGAGAAAACACTTTGGCGACAGTTTTGGCGACACTGTGGGACAACTGGCTGAGACGACCAGAGCAATGACTGTTACACCTATGAAAACTGCAATAAAGTTAAAAGTTCCCTTAACTCTACATTAGCAGCACACTGTGGGTGGCTGTAGTAGGGATATATATTTATTTGTTGCTGTGAAGAAGTGTCTACCAAACTCCTTTTGCTAAACTATGAGGGATCATATGTATCACAAAGCTCAGTAACAGGTTAAAGCACATAATGCACCTTATTTTCACCACGACAACATCATACCCACTATGATTCTGGATGATAATTCCTACAAACCCAAGCCACTGGAAATGATGCATAATGAAAATGAGCAAAGCAAAAGGATTAAGCATGAAAAAGGGCATGAAAAGCTGAAACTTAAATGTAAGCAAACTTTATGTTCAGACGTGTGTGTTTTGGGGGGCTGAGGATGATTCTGCTGTTTGATGCCTACTTTTACAGTAATGCCCAAATATGAACAAATCCAGTCACATGTCAGGAAGAAATGACTTAAAAATTACACACTTTGAACAAAGAACAACATCAAAACATATGTGTGCAGTAGCCATCAAGCTTAAGCTCTATCTGGTGGTAAATGGTGATGGTCCTTACAAGCACATCGCTGTTTGTCTTGAAGACAAGCCTGGGCGTGTCCTGAGTAAAGCTGTGCTGGGGTAATTTCCCACCGAGGCCATCGTCGTCTCTCGCCTGGGGGGGAGAAATAATGGCTTCTTTTTACGAATGGACAAAAATAAACAGGTGAACAGAGGCAACAAGGAAACTCAGAAATGGAAAACAACACTGAGAAAAGATGAACAGAAACGGTGAGTGTAAAATGGGTGAACTGTCGTTGGTTTGGGGACAAACCAACCAGCAGGATTCTCTGAAACAAAATGTAGTGTGAGTGTGCAGACATGCATGTGCACGAGTCGCTGGAGATGCTGACTTCTACCACAGCAGTGTGTGTTCAAACACCCATTTATCCAAAATAAAACAGAAAATCAAACAGGTTTAAAAGAAAAAATCTAATTTAGCATTAAATTAGAAATATAGTAATATAATTCTACACTAGCATGAATAAGTTAATATATCTGGAGGGCTGTGAAGTCTGTCTGAGATCTCTTTAAATCCACAGATTTACCATGGTAACCACACTTTACTACCGTAGTAAGCAGTCAGAAAGTGTAACGTACAAAGCAGGACCCATAAGCACATGTACTGGCCCTTTTCCACCAGCGCCTACTCCACTCTACTGGGTTTGTGAGGTTTTCCTTTAGGACGTAGTACCAGCTATTATCTTAGTACCTACTCGGCAGCTGAGTGGAGCCGACAATGTGACGTCTACAGAGTGCAGGCCACTGATTGGACAGGGAGTGACGACACACGAGAGCGACTCCTTCATGAAAACCAAACCTGCCATTTTCAAAAACAGAACAACTGTCACAGCTGGTGGCAGCAGGTGTACCGTCGCCTCCATGTCCTCCATGGCTGTGCTGCGTTTGGC